>JAVXUP010001716.1:0-200353 GCA_033070095.1 Escallonia herrerae
CCCTAAACCCTAAACCCTAAACCCTAAACCCTAAACCCTAAACCCTAAACCCTAAACCCTAAACCCTAAACCCTAAACCCTAAACCCTAAACCCTAAACCCTAAACCCTAAACCCTAAACCCTAAACCCTAAACCCTAAACCCTAAACCCTAAACCCTAAACCCTAAACCCTAAACCCTAAACCCTAAACCCTAAACCCTAAACCCTAAACCCTAAACCCTAAACCCTAAACCCTAAACCCTAAACCCTAAACCCTAAACCCTAAACCCTAAACCCTAAACCCTAAACCCTAAACCCTAAACCCTAAACCCTAAACCCTAAACCCTAAACCCTAAACCCTAAACCCTAAACCCTAAACCCTAAACCCTAAACCCTAAACCCTAAACCCTAAACCCTAAACCCTAAACCCTAAACCCTAAACCCTAAACCCTAAACCCTAAACCCTAAACCCTAAACCCTAAACCCTAAACCCTAAACCCTAAACCCTAAACCCTAAACCCTAAACCCTAAACCCTAAACCCTAAACCCTAAACCCTAAACCCTAAACCCTAAACCCTAAACCCTAAACCCTAAACCCTAAACCCTAAACCCTAAACCCTAAACCCTAAACCCTAAACCCTAAACCCTAAACCCTAAACCCTAAACCCTAAACCCTAAACCCTAAACCCTAAACCCTAAACCCTAAACCCTAAACCCTAAACCCTAAACCCTAAACCCTAAACCCTAAACCCTAAACCCTAAACCCTAAACCCTAAACCCTAAACCCTAAACCCTAAACCCTAAACCCTAAACCCTAAACCCTAAACCCTAAACCCTAAACCCTAAACCCTAAACCCTAAACCCTAAACCCTAAACCCTAAACCCTAAACCCTAAACCCTAAACCCTAAACCCTAAACCCTAAACCCTAAACCCTAAACCCTAAACCCTAAACCCTAAACCCTAAACCCTAAACCCTAAACCCTAAACCCTAAACCCTAAACCCTAAACCCTAAACCCTAAACCCTAAACCCTAAACCCTAAACCCTAAACCCTAAACCCTAAACCCTAAACCCTAAACCCTAAACCCTAAACCCTAAACCCTAAACCCTAAACCCTAAACCCTAAACCCTAAACCCTAAACCCTAAACCCTAAACCCTAAACCCTAAACCCTAAACCCTAAACCCTAAACCCTAAACCCTAAACCCTAAACCCTAAACCCTAAACCCTAAACCCTAAACCCTAAACCCCTAAACCCTAAACCCTAAACCCTAAACCCTAAACCCTAAACCCTAAACCCTAAACCCTAAACCCTAAACCCTAAACCCTAAACCCTAAACCCTAAACCCTAAACCCTAAACCCTAAACCCTAAACCCTAAAACCCTAAACCCTAAACCCTAAACCCTAAACCCTAAACCCTAAACCCTAAACCCTAAACCCTAAACCCTAAACCCTAAACCCTAAACCCTAAACCCTAAACCCTAAACCCTAAACCCTAAACCCTAAACCCTAAACCCTAAACCCTAAACCCTAAACCCTAAACCCTAAACCCTAAACCCTAAACCCTAAACCCTAAACCCTAAACCCTAAACCCTAAACCCTAAACCCTAAACCCTAAACCCTAAACCCTAAACCCTAAACCCTAAACCCTAAACCCTAAACCCTAAACCCTAAACCCTAAACCCTAAACCCTAAACCCTAAACCCTAAACCCTAAACCCTAAACCCTAAACCCTAAACCCTAAACCCTAAACCCTAAACCCTAAACCCTAAACCCTAAACCCTAAACCCTAAACCCTAAACCCTAAACCCTAAACCCTAAACCCTAAACCCTAAACCCTAAACCCTAAACCCTAAACCCTAAACCCTAAACCCTAAACCCTAAACCCTAAACCCTAAACCCTAAACCCTAAACCCTAAACCCTAAACCCTAAACCCTAAACCCTAAACCCTAAACCCTAAACCCTAAACCCTAAACCCTAAACCCTAAACCCTAAACCCTAAACCCTAAACCCTAAACCCTAAACCCTAAACCCTAAACCCTAAACCCTAAACCCTAAACCCTAAACCCTAAACCCTAAACCCTAAACCCTAAACCCTAAACCCTAAACCCTAAACCCTAAACCCTAAACCCTAAACCCTAAACCCTAAACCCTAAACCCTAAACCCTAAACCCTAAACCCTAAACCCTAAACCCTAAACCCTAAACCCTAAACCCTAAACCCTAAACCCTAAACCCTAAACCCTAAACCCTAAACCCTAAACCCTAAACCCTAAACCCTAAACCCTAAACCCTAAACCCTAAACCCTAAACCCTAAACCCTAAACCCTAAACCCTAAACCCTAAACCCTAAACCCTAAACCCTAAACCCTAAACCCTAAACCCTAAACCCTAAACCCTAAACCCTAAACCCTAAACCCTAAACCCTAAACCCTAAACCCTAAACCCTAAACCCTAAACCCTAAACCCTAAACCCTAAACCCTAAACCCTAAACCCTAAACCCTAAACCCTAAACCCTAAACCCTAAACCCTAAACCCTAAACCCTAAACCCTAAACCCTAAACCCTAAACCCTAAACCCTAAACCCTAAACCCTAAACCCTAAACCCTAAACCCTAAACCCTAAACCCTAAACCCTAAACCCTAAACCCTAAACCCTAAACCCTAAACCCTAAACCCTAAACCCTAAACCCTAAACCCTAAACCCTAAACCCTAAACCCTAAACCCTAAACCCTAAACCCTAAACCCTAAACCCTAAACCCTAAACCCTAAACCCTAAACCCTAAACCCTAAACCCTAAACCCTAAACCCTAAACCCTAAACCCTAAACCCTAAACCCTAAACCCTAAACCCTAAACCCTAAACCCTAAACCCTAAACCCTAAACCCTAAACCCTAAACCCTAAACCCTAAACCCTAAACCCTAAACCCTAAACCCTAAACCCTAAACCCTAAACCCTAAACCCTAAACCCTAAACCCTAAACCCTAAACCCTAAACCCTAAACCCTAAACCCTAAACCCTAAACCCTAAACCCTAAACCCTAAACCCTAAACCCTAAACCCTAAACCCTAAACCCTAAACCCTAAACCCTAAACCCTAAACCCTAAACCCTAAACCCTAAACCCTAAACCCTAAACCCTAAACCCTAAACCCTAAACCCTAAACCCTAAACCCTAAACCCTAAACCCTAAACCCTAAACCCTAAACCCTAAACCCTAAACCCTAAACCCTAAACCCTAAACCCTAAACCCTAAACCCTAAACCCTAAACCCTAAACCCTAAACCCTAAACCCTAAACCCTAAACCCTAAACCCTAAACCCTAAACCCTAAACCCTAAACCCTAAACCCTAAACCCTAAACCCTAAACCCTAAACCCTAAACCCTAAACCCTAAACCCTAAACCCTAAACCCTAAACCCTAAACCCTAAACCCTAAACCCTAAACCCTAAACCCTAAACCCTAAACCCTAAACCCTAAACCCTAAACCCTAAACCCTAAACCCTAAACCCTAAACCCTAAACCCTAAACCCTAAACCCTAAACCCTAAACCCTAAACCCTAAACCCTAAACCCTAAACCCTAAACCCTAAACCCTAAACCCTAAACCCTAAACCCTAAACCCTAAACCCTAAACCCTAAACCCTAAACCCTAAACCCTAAACCCTAAACCCTAAACCCTAAACCCTAAACCCTAAACCCTAAACCCTAAACCCTAAACCCTAAACCCTAAACCCTAAACCCTAAACCCTAAACCCTAAACCCTAAACCCTAAACCCTAAACCCTAAACCCTAAACCCTAAACCCTAAACCCTAAACCCTAAACCCTAAACCCTAAACCCTAAACCCTAAACCCTAAACCCTAAACCCTAAACCCTAAACCCTAAACCCTAAACCCTAAACCCTAAACCCTAAACCCTAAACCCTAAACCCTAAACCCTAAACCCTAAACCCTAAACCCTAAACCCTAAACCCTAAACCCTAAACCCTAAACCCTAAACCCTAAACCCTAAACCCTAAACCCTAAACCCTAAACCCTAAACCCTAAACCCTAAACCCTAAACCCTAAACCCTAAACCCTAAACCCTAAACCCTAAACCCTAAACCCTAAACCCTAAACCCTAAACCCTAAACCCTAAACCCTAAACCCTAAACCCTAAACCCTAAACCCTAAACCCTAAACCCTAAACCCTAAACCCTAAACCCTAAACCCTAAACCCTAAACCCTAAACCCTAAACCCTAAACCCTAAACCCTAAACCCTAAACCCTAAACCCTAAACCCTAAACCCTAAACCCTAAACCCTAAACCCTAAACCCTAAACCCTAAACCCTAAACCCTAAACCCTAAACCCTAAACCCTAAACCCTAAACCCTAAACCCTAAACCCTAAACCCTAAACCCTAAACCCTAAACCCTAAACCCTAAACCCTAAACCCTAAACCCTAAACCCTAAACCCTAAACCCTAAACCCTAAACCCTAAACCCTAAACCCTAAACCCTAAACCCTAAACCCTAAACCCTAAACCCTAAACCCTAAACCCTAAACCCTAAACCCTAAACCCTAAACCCTAAACCCTAAACCCTAAACCCTAAACCCTAAACCCTAAACCCTAAACCCTAAACCCTAAACCCTAAACCCTAAACCCTAAACCCTAAACCCTAAACCCTAAACCCTAAACCCTAAACCCTAAACCCTAAACCCTAAACCCTAAACCCTAAACCCTAAACCCTAAACCCTAAACCCTAAACCCTAAACCCTAAACCCTAAACCCTAAACCCTAAACCCTAAACCCTAAACCCTAAACCCTAAACCCTAAACCCTAAACCCTAAACCCTAAACCCTAAACCCTAAACCCTAAACCCTAAACCCTAAACCCTAAACCCTAAACCCTAAACCCTAAACCCTAAACCCTAAACCCTAAACCCTAAACCCTAAACCCTAAACCCTAAACCCTAAACCCTAAACCCTAAACCCTAAACCCTAAACCCTAAACCCTAAACCCTAAACCCTAAACCCTAAACCCTAAACCCTAAACCCTAAACCCTAAACCCTAAACCCTAAACCCTAAACCCTAAACCCTAAACCCTAAACCCTAAACCCTAAACCCTAAACCCTAAACCCTAAACCCTAAACCCTAAACCCTAAACCCTAAACCCTAAACCCTAAACCCTAAACCCTAAACCCTAAACCCTAAACCCTAAACCCTAAACCCTAAACCCTAAACCCTAAACCCTAAACCCTAAACCCTAAACCCTAAACCCTAAACCCTAAACCCTAAACCCTAAACCCTAAACCCTAAACCCTAAACCCTAAACCCTAAACCCTAAACCCTAAACCCTAAACCCTAAACCCTAAACCCTAAACCCTAAACCCTAAACCCTAAACCCTAAACCCTAAACCCTAAACCCTAAACCCTAAACCCTAAACCCTAAACCCTAAACCCTAAACCCTAAACCCTAAACCCTAAACCCTAAACCCTAAACCCTAAACCCTAAACCCTAAACCCTAAACCCTAAACCCTAAACCCTAAACCCTAAACCCTAAACCCTAAACCCTAAACCCTAAACCCTAAACCCTAAACCCTAAACCCTAAACCCTAAACCCTAAACCCTAAACCCTAAACCCTAAACCCTAAACCCTAAACCCTAAACCCTAAACCCTAAACCCTAAACCCTAAACCCTAAACCCTAAACCCTAAACCCTAAACCCTAAACCCTAAACCCTAAACCCTAAACCCTAAACCCTAAACCCTAAACCCTAAACCCTAAACCCTAAACCCTAAACCCTAAACCCTAAACCCTAAACCCTAAACCCTAAACCCTAAACCCTAAACCCTAAACCCTAAACCCTAAACCCTAAACCCTAAACCCTAAACCCTAAACCCTAAACCCTAAACCCTAAACCCTAAACCCTAAACCCTAAACCCTAAACCCTAAACCCTAAACCCTAAACCCTAAACCCTAAACCCTAAACCCTAAACCCTAAACCCTAAACCCTAAACCCTAAACCCTAAACCCTAAACCCTAAACCCTAAACCCTAAACCCTAAACCCTAAACCCTAAACCCTAAACCCTAAACCCTAAACCCTAAACCCTAAACCCTAAACCCTAAACCCTAAACCCTAAACCCTAAACCCTAAACCCTAAACCCTAAACCCTAAACCCTAAACCCTAAACCCTAAACCCTAAACCCTAAACCCTAAACCCTAAACCCTAAACCCTAAACCCTAAACCCTAAACCCTAAACCCTAAACCCTAAACCCTAAACCCTAAACCCTAAACCCTAAACCCTAAACCCTAAACCCTAAACCCTAAACCCTAAACCCTAAACCCTAAACCCTAAACCCTAAACCCTAAACCCTAAACCCTAAACCCTAAACCCTAAACCCTAAACCCTAAACCCTAAACCCTAAACCCTAAACCCTAAACCCTAAACCCTAAACCCTAAACCCTAAACCCTAAACCCTAAACCCTAAACCCTAAACCCTAAACCCTAAACCCTAAACCCTAAACCCTAAACCCTAAACCCTAAACCCTAAACCCTAAACCCTAAACCCTAAACCCTAAACCCTAAACCCTAAACCCTAAACCCTAAACCCTAAACCCTAAACCCTAAACCCTAAACCCTAAACCCTAAACCCTAAACCCTAAACCCTAAACCCTAAACCCTAAACCCTAAACCCTAAACCCTAAACCCTAAACCCTAAACCCTAAACCCTAAACCCTAAACCCTAAACCCTAAACCCTAAACCCTAAACCCTAAACCCTAAACCCTAAACCCTAAACCCTAAACCCTAAACCCTAAACCCTAAACCCTAAACCCTAAACCCTAAACCCTAAACCCTAAACCCTAAACCCTAAACCCTAAACCCTAAACCCTAAACCCTAAACCCTAAACCCTAAACCCTAAACCCTAAACCCTAAACCCTAAACCCTAAACCCTAAACCCTAAACCCTAAACCCTAAACCCTAAACCCTAAACCCTAAACCCTAAACCCTAAACCCTAAACCCTAAACCCTAAACCCTAAACCCTAAACCCTAAACCCTAAACCCTAAACCCTAAACCCTAAACCCTAAACCCTAAACCCTAAACCCTAAACCCTAAACCCTAAACCCTAAACCCTAAACCCTAAACCCTAAACCCTAAACCCTAAACCCTAAACCCTAAACCCTAAACCCTAAACCCTAAACCCTAAACCCTAAACCCTAAACCCTAAACCCTAAACCCTAAACCCTAAACCCTAAACCCTAAACCCTAAACCCTAAACCCTAAACCCTAAACCCTAAACCCTAAACCCTAAACCCTAAACCCTAAACCCTAAACCCTAAACCCTAAACCCTAAACCCTAAACCCTAAACCCTAAACCCTAAACCCTAAACCCTAAACCCTAAACCCTAAACCCTAAACCCTAAACCCTAAACCCTAAACCCTAAACCCTAAACCCTAAACCCTAAACCCTAAACCCTAAACCCTAAACCCTAAACCCTAAACCCTAAACCCTAAACCCTAAACCCTAAACCCTAAACCCTAAACCCTAAACCCTAAACCCTAAACCCTAAACCCTAAACCCTAAACCCTAAACCCTAAACCCTAAACCCTAAACCCTAAACCCTAAACCCTAAACCCTAAACCCTAAACCCTAAACCCTAAACCCTAAACCCTAAACCCTAAACCCTAAACCCTAAACCCTAAACCCTAAACCCTAAACCCTAAACCCTAAACCCTAAACCCTAAACCCTAAACCCTAAACCCTAAACCCTAAACCCTAAACCCTAAACCCTAAACCCTAAACCCTAAACCCTAAACCCTAAACCCTAAACCCTAAACCCTAAACCCTAAACCCTAAACCCTAAACCCTAAACCCTAAACCCTAAACCCTAAACCCTAAACCCTAAACCCTAAACCCTAAACCCTAAACCCTAAACCCTAAACCCTAAACCCTAAACCCTAAACCCTAAACCCTAAACCCTAAACCCTAAACCCTAAACCCTAAACCCTAAACCCTAAACCCTAAACCCTAAACCCTAAACCCTAAACCCTAAACCCTAAACCCTAAACCCTAAACCCTAAACCCTAAACCCTAAACCCTAAACCCTAAACCCTAAACCCTAAACCCTAAACCCTAAACCCTAAACCCTAAACCCTAAACCCTAAACCCTAAACCCTAAACCCTAAACCCTAAACCCTAAACCCTAAACCCTAAACCCTAAACCCTAAACCCTAAACCCTAAACCCTAAACCCTAAACCCTAAACCCTAAACCCTAAACCCTAAACCCTAAACCCTAAACCCTAAACCCTAAACCCTAAACCCTAAACCCTAAACCCTAAACCCTAAACCCTAAACCCTAAACCCTAAACCCTAAACCCTAAACCCTAAACCCTAAACCCTAAACCCTAAACCCTAAACCCTAAACCCTAAACCCTAAACCCTAAACCCTAAACCCTAAACCCTAAACCCTAAACCCTAAACCCTAAACCCTAAACCCTAAACCCTAAACCCTAAACCCTAAACCCTAAACCCTAAACCCTAAACCCTAAACCCTAAACCCTAAACCCTAAACCCTAAACCCTAAACCCTAAACCCTAAACCCTAAACCCTAAACCCTAAACCCTAAACCCTAAACCCTAAACCCTAAACCCTAAACCCTAAACCCTAAACCCTAAACCCTAAACCCTAAACCCTAAACCCTAAACCCTAAACCCTAAACCCTAAACCCTAAACCCTAAACCCTAAACCCTAAACCCTAAACCCTAAACCCTAAACCCTAAACCCTAAACCCTAAACCCTAAACCCTAAACCCTAAACCCTAAACCCTAAACCCTAAACCCTAAACCCTAAACCCTAAACCCTAAACCCTAAACCCTAAACCCTAAACCCTAAACCCTAAACCCTAAACCCTAAACCCTAAACCCTAAACCCTAAACCCTAAACCCTAAACCCTAAACCCTAAACCCTAAACCCTAAACCCTAAACCCTAAACCCTAAACCCTAAACCCTAAACCCTAAACCCTAAACCCTAAACCCTAAACCCTAAACCCTAAACCCTAAACCCTAAACCCTAAACCCTAAACCCTAAACCCTAAACCCTAAACCCTAAACCCTAAACCCTAAACCCTAAACCCTAAACCCTAAACCCTAAACCCTAAACCCTAAACCCTAAACCCTAAACCCTAAACCCTAAACCCTAAACCCTAAACCCTAAACCCTAAACCCTAAACCCTAAACCCTAAACCCTAAACCCTAAACCCTAAACCCTAAACCCTAAACCCTAAACCCTAAACCCTAAACCCTAAACCCTAAACCCTAAACCCTAAACCCTAAACCCTAAACCCTAAACCCTAAACCCTAAACCCTAAACCCTAAACCCTAAACCCTAAACCCTAAACCCTAAACCCTAAACCCTAAACCCTAAACCCTAAACCCTAAACCCTAAACCCTAAACCCTAAACCCTAAACCCTAAACCCTAAACCCTAAACCCTAAACCCTAAACCCTAAACCCTAAACCCTAAACCCTAAACCCTAAACCCTAAACCCTAAACCCTAAACCCTAAACCCTAAACCCTAAACCCTAAACCCTAAACCCTAAACCCTAAACCCTAAACCCTAAACCCTAAACCCTAAACCCTAAACCCTAAACCCTAAACCCTAAACCCTAAACCCTAAACCCTAAACCCTAAACCCTAAACCCTAAACCCTAAACCCTAAACCCTAAACCCTAAACCCTAAACCCTAAACCCTAAACCCTAAACCCTAAACCCTAAACCCTAAACCCTAAACCCTAAACCCTAAACCCTAAACCCTAAACCCTAAACCCTAAACCCTAAACCCTAAACCCTAAACCCTAAACCCTAAACCCTAAACCCTAAACCCTAAACCCTAAACCCTAAACCCTAAACCCTAAACCCTAAACCCTAAACCCTAAACCCTAAACCCTAAACCCTAAACCCTAAACCCTAAACCCTAAACCCTAAACCCTAAACCCTAAACCCTAAACCCTAAACCCTAAACCCTAAACCCTAAACCCTAAACCCTAAACCCTAAACCCTAAACCCTAAACCCTAAACCCTAAACCCTAAACCCTAAACCCTAAACCCTAAACCCTAAACCCTAAACCCTAAACCCTAAACCCTAAACCCTAAACCCTAAACCCTAAACCCTAAACCCTAAACCCTAAACCCTAAACCCTAAACCCTAAACCCTAAACCCTAAACCCTAAACCCTAAACCCTAAACCCTAAACCCTAAACCCTAAACCCTAAACCCTAAACCCTAAACCCTAAACCCTAAACCCTAAACCCTAAACCCTAAACCCTAAACCCTAAACCCTAAACCCTAAACCCTAAACCCTAAACCCTAAACCCTAAACCCTAAACCCTAAACCCTAAACCCTAAACCCTAAACCCTAAACCCTAAACCCTAAACCCTAAACCCTAAACCCTAAACCCTAAACCCTAAACCCTAAACCCTAAACCCTAAACCCTAAACCCTAAACCCTAAACCCTAAACCCTAAACCCTAAACCCTAAACCCTAAACCCTAAACCCTAAACCCTAAACCCTAAACCCTAAACCCTAAACCCTAAACCCTAAACCCTAAACCCTAAACCCTAAACCCTAAACCCTAAACCCTAAACCCTAAACCCTAAACCCTAAACCCTAAACCCTAAACCCTAAACCCTAAACCCTAAACCCTAAACCCTAAACCCTAAACCCTAAACCCTAAACCCTAAACCCTAAACCCTAAACCCTAAACCCTAAACCCTAAACCCTAAACCCTAAACCCTAAACCCTAAACCCTAAACCCTAAACCCTAAACCCTAAACCCTAAACCCTAAACCCTAAACCCTAAACCCTAAACCCTAAACCCTAAACCCTAAACCCTAAACCCTAAACCCTAAACCCTAAACCCTAAACCCTAAACCCTAAACCCTAAACCCTAAACCCTAAACCCTAAACCCTAAACCCTAAACCCTAAACCCTAAACCCTAAACCCTAAACCCTAAACCCTAAACCCTAAACCCTAAACCCTAAACCCTAAACCCTAAACCCTAAACCCTAAACCCTAAACCCTAAACCCTAAACCCTAAACCCTAAACCCTAAACCCTAAACCCTAAACCCTAAACCCTAAACCCTAAACCCTAAACCCTAAACCCTAAACCCTAAACCCTAAACCCTAAACCCTAAACCCTAAACCCTAAACCCTAAACCCTAAACCCTAAACCCTAAACCCTAAACCCTAAACCCTAAACCCTAAACCCTAAACCCTAAACCCTAAACCCTAAACCCTAAACCCTAAACCCTAAACCCTAAACCCTAAACCCTAAACCCTAAACCCTAAACCCTAAACCCTAAACCCTAAACCCTAAACCCTAAACCCTAAACCCTAAACCCTAAACCCTAAACCCTAAACCCTAAACCCTAAACCCTAAACCCTAAACCCTAAACCCTAAACCCTAAACCCTAAACCCTAAACCCTAAACCCTAAACCCTAAACCCTAAACCCTAAACCCTAAACCCTAAACCCTAAACCCTAAACCCTAAACCCTAAACCCTAAACCCTAAACCCTAAACCCTAAACCCTAAACCCTAAACCCTAAACCCTAAACCCTAAACCCTAAACCCTAAACCCTAAACCCTAAACCCTAAACCCTAAACCCTAAACCCTAAACCCTAAACCCTAAACCCTAAACCCTAAACCCTAAACCCTAAACCCTAAACCCTAAACCCTAAACCCTAAACCCTAAACCCTAAACCCTAAACCCTAAACCCTAAACCCTAAACCCTAAACCCTAAACCCTAAACCCTAAACCCTAAACCCTAAACCCGAACCCCGAACCCCGAACCCCGAACCCTGAACCCTGAACCCTGTCGGGACCCCGGAACCCCGACCCCTGAACCCTGGAACCCTGGAACCCGGAACCCGGAACCCCGGAACCCTGGAACCCGGAACCCGGAACCCGGAACCCTGAACCCTGAACCCTGAACCCTGAACCCGGAACCCGGAACCCGGAACCCGGAACCCCGAACCCCGAACCCCGAACCCCGAACCCCGAACCCCGAACCCGGAACCCGGAACCCGGAACCCGGAACCCGGAACCCGGAACCCTGAACCCTGAACCCGGAACCCGGAACCCGGAACCCCGAACCCAACAAAAACCCCGAACCCAACAAAACCCCGAACCCCGAACCCAACAAAAACCCCGAACCCAACAAAACCCCAAACCCCAACCCCAACCCCAACCCCAAACCCCAAACCCAACCCGAAACCCTAAACCCTAAACCCTAACCCCTAAACCCCTAAACCCCGAACCCCGAACCCCGAACCCCTAACCCCTAAACCCTAAACCCTAAAAAAAAACCCTAAACCCTAAACCCTAAAACCCTAAAACCCGAACCCTGACCCCTGACCCCTGACCCCGAACCCCGAACCCTGAACCCCTAAACCCGAAACCCAAACCCCGAACCCGAAACCCCACCCCCTAACCCCCTAGACCCCCGAAGCCCTGAATCCCAACCCCGACCCCAAACCCCGAAACTCCAAACCCCAAACCCTAACCCCAAAACCCCAAATCCCAAACCCCCAACCCCCGAACCCCAAACCCCAAACCCCACCCCCTAACCCCCTAGATCCCGAACCCCGACCCACAAGAGACAATCTTTCTGAATTTATTGTTCACGATAAATAAGCGTTTAATGTTGCTGATAATGATGAGTACTCTATGTATATAAATATTTAAGTGCAACCTTTGTATAAAAAAGTTGGTAGAAACACAACTAGGTCTGATAAACTTAGACAGTATAATGTTGCTAAAGACTCTTGATTGATAAATTTGATAGTGAAGTTAGTCTTACGTGTAATGCTTGTATAACAGCACATTGGGTTGATTCTAATTGGATTATAAATAAGAGAATCATCGCTTTTGAACTTTTTTCTTATCCGCATGATCTCACGTTGCTGATATTATACATCAAGTATGTAACACATTTAAATTAACAGACAAGATTATGAGTCAATTTTGTTGTCGCCACTTATTTTGATTCTAAGTTCAAGTTGCATGGCACGCATGTCTCATTAGTAAAAATTTTTGAAAAAAATATGCTACCAGACAGCCGAGACAACTAAACTTATAAAAAAAGTAAGTCATTCGAATATCTTTATAACTTATATAGAAATACTGATGACGTACAAGTGCGAGCTATATTATCAAACGGTCAAATATATTCTAGTGACAAAACAAACAAGTGTAGAATGTACTTCTAGTTCTACAAGTTTGTCTTCTTTTTTTTCTTTTAATGAAAATAATTTATATGTAAATACTTATCATTATTCTTCATTACCACCGGATGGGCAAAGGAATTTTGATTTATTATCTTTTTGGAAACAAAATGCAAAAATTTACAAAACTTTATTCTAAATTGCTCAGGATGTGACCAGTGCAAGCCTTCACGGTTGCCTCGGAGTTGAATTTTTCAGTGCACGAGAAAATATTAGATGACCGGATGAATCGTTTTAACCCCGAATCGCTCGAGTTATGTATATGTTAGAAGGATTACCTTGATACAAAAAACCAAGAGAAAGATAAACTACTTCAAACGATATGCAGAGCAACCATTCGAGTGTACAGAGTTGCGCTAGCAATGTTATGCACATCTTGAGAGTACGATTAAATGCCATTTAATTTGTAATCGTCCACATTCTTGGACATTATGATTCACCTACTCGCAATTTGGATTAGATATGCTTACAACAGCACCTTAGTGCTAAAGCATGGTTGAAAATCCACGAAGTTTGGGTAGCAGAGACAGCGACTTGAAAAACAAAGGTCAGACACTTCCATGAGCCTAACCTTGGACAGTAAGTTTGAGAGTTCGTATATAAGGCACATTTGCTTGGATGTCAAACACGATAAAGTTAATTAGCCAAAAAAAAAGGGTCGATAAATAACATATGCAGGCAAACTTCAAATTAAAAACTTCAAATAGCATTTAATCCTCTTCAATATTACCATATAACTTGCAATCCTCCACGCCAATTAAGGTTCTTGGGCTAAGTTGGTCACCTACTCACTAATCTTTGGCATCACTAAAAAAATTGTAGACCACGAGAGAAAACATCTAAACAGGTTGTGGCCAATGCTGGCAGAGCAGCTAAAAAAGAGTAAACAGGACCCTAGAATTGAAATGGATCATGGTGAATAGACTGCAAATGAGCCCATAATTGCATGCCACAAAAGCAAAATCTAACATGCGCACTGGATTGTGGATGGCAAATCGTGCAACGGGTGGCCTTTTCTATTTCTTTCAATTATCCTTCGTGCAAGAGAAACTTGCTTACCAACCGCAAAAATGAACGCCGTTCCTTTCCCTCCAGCACCTCTGGCAGTTCTTCCAACACGGCGTACATATTCACTTGGATCACGAGGAAAGTCAAAAAGTACAACACGATCAACACCAACAAAGTCAATTCCCCCGGATGCTCTGCAAATATTGTAGAAGGATCAGGTTGCAATTTTATTCCTCCTTCTGATGGAAAGAAAAGTAAGCAGAGCATGTTCCTACAATTAATTAGAAGAAAGAATCGGAAAGTAAAGGAACCATGATACCTGTCGGTGCAAACCAAAAACAGAGAGCTGTCTTTCATCTGAGAGCTGCAAAACTCCTCTATATTTGCGAGCCGTGATTCTTGAGCCAAAGCAGCATGGAATGGTAACACTACCGTACGAATTCCTTTTCTGTCGACTCGTTTCAATGCATTTTCAACTTTTCTGCATGTCTCAATCTGCATATAAGAGATGCCAAAGCCAGTATACATATGCCTCAGGGTGATTTTTAGGGAAGCACAGAATACACACTGAGTAGGTTCACACTCGCCTTGTTACAAAAGACGATCGTTTTGGTAACTGGACTTCTCTCCACAAGCTGCAAAAGAGCAGATTTCTTATCGGAAAATGCTGTATCCGGAGTCTTTTCTGCTCCTCCATCTCCACTGCAATATACGAGGATCTGAACAGGCAAAAGAAAGAATAAGGAGAGATAAAAATTAGATGGAAAACACTATCCGACCGAAGTCGAAGTTGGCAAATTCAAATCCCTTTATCTAGTTGTTGCCAAGCAAGAAGATCAAAAATGTGTCTTTAACTTTTATCAACATGAAGGGATAAAGGAAGATATAGATGACCATCTATTCTCCCCCCACATAAAGCACCCACTTATCTGGAAATAGAAGAAAAGTACATAAATTTTACCCTTACCAAAACCCACTCCTTCAACTAAACAGATGTCCAACATGGAGCTTTTTGTTTCTTCCTATTGTAACTAAATATTTTCTCAAGATGGACCATTACAAATTAGGATGCTTCATTTTCTACCATTATTGCAGGTCGGAAAAAAAGGTTTCAAGAGTTCTCCCCATATTTTATGATGCTGACCTGTAAATAAAGCACCTATAGAACCTGAATATGGCCTGCTTTTCTGTCCTGCTTAAGGAACTAGCAAGGAAAGGTAATGTTAATACCAACCAACCATGATACTGATTACCAACTGAAGGGCCTACCTTTTCAGCCAATGGTCATTAATAACTCTCATTTTTCCACTGTTGGGGCTTAAAACTGCCTAGAAGACTAAAGGAGAAGATACTGGGGTTTGGCAACTTAAATGACATCATGAATAACAACCACATTTTATGATAGAACTTCCTTCTCTATTTTTCAAATAAAACTGCATGCCAACACCGCGTTTCCCACAATTTGGAAGTGCTTTGCACACAAGACTCTAATCTCAAAGGAGAAATCAATTTGAGACACTTGGGAGTAATGCTTCTGAATTAGTCACCACAATTCAAATGAAGGAGGTAGTTCACCTTATTATTACTAAATCAGCTAGCATTGACAGGAAGGAAGAAAATAAGATCATTATCTACCTCCTCAAGGCCGGGGCTCGTACGGTGCATACCAGGTCCCATGATAACTTCACAATCAGGAAACACTTCAACAAGATCGTTGAATATGTTTACAGGTAAAGTTGCTGTCACAAAGAGATATTGTGTGTTAACAGGTGAAGAGTTTACCAAACTTTGTAACGCTGGCTCAAAATTGTCATCATTAAAGAGTACATCTACTTCATCCAACACCGCACTGAAAACAGGGTTTTAAACATATTAGCAACACATCAATTACAAGACATTCAAACAGATAATCAATGAAGAAGTAGAAGAGATAGCTGCTGGAAGGTGTTAAGAATATTGGTTGAAACAATATGGATAAAATAATTTAAGTAACTTGCTTTAGGTTCTTCGGCCAATACTGAACTGGTAAGCACTTTCAACTTTGTAATTATGCTATTAAGTAGACTAGTATAGAGCCCGTGCAATGCACAAGATGTGATCTGTATATTGTCATCTTCATGCAATGACATAAAAATCTTCTTACACTGAAACTAAAAGGCTTCCTTAACAAATTCAGTGCATTTTTAGGCTAGTTGTGTAGAACAATATAATAACACCGATTATGCGATCGACAGCATTTTCTTAGGACATGTCAAGTGAATACACAATGACTAACAGTCCGAATAGTACTTTTCACAAACCCATTGTGAATTTTAAATACATTGATGTATCCATGTAGTCATATTGGGCTTATAAATCTTTGTCTTTCTACATACTTGCCCTAAATCCTTGTATGCTGGGATGGCTTAAGGACATTAGCTTAGTTAAACAAATTGGGGATAAAGACTATCCCCCGACATACATAAACTTCACAAGTGTCCTCTAATGCATGTGGTGTTTCTGTTTCAAAAAGAGTTAGATAAGCTATAAGGACCATATGTAAAGCATGTGAACAAGATAAACAGAAGATTTATTTTCGTATACAATTAAGCAGTTAATGAATCCTAATTAATTCTTTCAACGTTGATTGAATCAAATCAAGTACCATGCTCACACGATCACTCAAAAATCATAGTAAAATAGTAAACAACGATACGACTGGAAATGCTTTTAAACAGGCATGTGTCTAAATTCTGAATAATATGCTTAAAATGCCAAAAGTTTTTAAATTCAAAAGAACATAAAGATAATGCTCAAAAAGTTATCAGCGTGACAAACAAAAAGAGATCAAAATGATTTGTAATTGCAATTCCTTATGAAGAAACAGTTAGGACTAAGTTTAAACTTTAAAACATATAATGAGATTCAAATATTTTATTCAAGTCCACCACAACCTAGGTAGCACGGACACCGACACCGACGGAGACACCGGACACCGCAATTTTCAAAAAATCAGATTTTGGACACCGCAAGACACCGCTATTTTTTAATATATTTTTATTTATATATATATATATATATATATATATATATATATATAATAAATACCAAATATATTTTACAACCTAAAATAATAAACAATAATGAAATACTACTAAAACAAGGAATTCAAATAAATACAAGTCATACTTAAAACATTTATTTGGTACTAGACAAAAAAACTAAGTAAAAAAAGAGGGGGGTCTTTCGGTAGTATCCAGACAGACAGAGGGAGAAAAAAGGAAAAAACAAAGGGAGACAAAATTGAAGAGACAGAGAAAGGAGAAGACTGATGAGACAGAGAAGAAGCAGACCTGTGATGGCAGTGGAGGATCTCCGGCGACGACGGCGACGGTGGACAGATCTGTCGAATTCGGTATTCGGCAACACCGGCAACCTTCAGATCTGTTGAGACAAAGAGAAAGGAGAAGATTGGTGAGAAAAAGAAGAAGAAGACCTGTGGGAGTGAAGGACCTCCGGTGATGACGGCGACAGATCTATCGACTTCGGTATCCATAAAGACCAGCGACCTTCAGATCTGTTGCCTCCAGCAACATCGGCAATAGATCAGCAACACCGGCGACAATAGAAGAAGACAGCCGACAGATTAGAGCACTCGTGAGGTGAGAAAGAAAAAGACGACCCCCGAAAACTGTCAGACACTGCTTCACGCCGTGTCCGACACTCCTCGACTAAGTGTCCGACACGGTGTCTGAAAATTTAAAAAAAAATCCAACACCGATTAGCGGTGTCCAGAGGGTGTCGAGGTGTCCGTCTGTTTAGGACACCAAACCTCCACCTAGAAGAGGTGTCTGTGCTTCAGAGCATAAAACATTGCCATTATGTTTATTCAATATCGTTGCACTTTGAAAAATGAAAAGCAGCGGCTATATTGGGTTTGACAATATATACTTGATAGAATAGATAGGATGCTATGCTATGCAACAATTTTTAGCATAAATTTCTACACTACATTGAAGATGGTTCATACTCGAAGCAATGTGTATGGAATTGGTCAGTCAATAATGAACAGCAGGAAACTAAAGTTCTACCTTGTTATTTTCTATGAGAACCTCTGCTAGATTATTAGTAACCTGTCTACTAACTTTGAAGAGATCACTTAATATAACTGAACTGTATTGGCCACTATATTTTAGATGTTTATATAAATAAATCAAAAAAGACATGAGAGTTTATTAACTGGAAGCGATTCATACTTGTCTAAATGAAAGTAAGAGTAAAGAAAATTGAGAGGTCATTCCTGATTTCATATGGAGGTAAAAACAGGCACTACGTCAAAGAGAGTCAAAGCCTTAAGAAACCAAACTGGCATTACTATGTTTCCACCCCTTTTTATTGCATACCTATTCAAATGTAAAAGAGATAAGGTTCGGTTTGATGACTCTATTAGCCTTACACCAATGGAAGGAGTGTAACTTGCTATTTTATCCCTTTAGTTTTGACTCGGATTCTCATCTATATCAGATATTTAAATATGGGAGTTGATCCGTTGACAGCGCAGGTAACTTCAGATAAGTTGACAGCGCCCTCTGGCTATCCATACGCGATTTGTAAACTATCCAGCTCTTCTTTTTTGCGGTTTTTTTTATATTTTAACATATATACCCCTCAACCCCCAATTGGGGGCCTTATATTATATAGGTACAATATCCGTCCGCTACATAATGTAGCAGACGTTATTTAAGAAGAATCCAGACAATCTGTGAAGGCACACTCTGTGCTCTTTATTGTGTTGATTATCAATGTTCATCCGTAACAAACAATCCAAAAACTTTATTAGTGTTCTCTGTTTGTTCAGTTGTTTATTCTGGTACGTGCTCTTCCAAAAATGACCATGGAATCCCACAACTCAAAACGAATCTATTGTTTCTGAGCCAACAAAAAACATAAGTTATCAAGAGGTGATCAAACCAAACTCAAATTAAACCCAAGCCGGTGGCGGCGGCAGCGTGAAACTGAAGAATGATGGCCATGACAGAACCACCGCGCCACTCCACCACAACCAAGAAACCCACAATCGTTCAACCCAGGCAGCATGAACACCATCCATAACCACCACAATTTTGCCACCACCACTCAACCCTTCACCACCACCATCCGAACCTCTGCCTCCCCAAACTACCACCATTCGAACATCCACCATCCCAAACCTCCATACAAGATAAATAATTAATCTAAACAGACGTGGATCTCTAACTCCACTTAAATTAAAAAAATCTAGATATTTGCCACCACCACCGAGAAGGAGCAACCAAAAATAAATAAATAAAATAAAACCCAAACCAACCACTGTAAATGCCACCGTCGATCTGCGATCTTGCCGTCGAAACCAAACTCAAACCTAAATCTAATCTATCTAAGATCTTGTCGTCCCCAAATCCACCCACCACTGTAGCTGCCGCCTTCACCGCTTTCAACATCGCCTCGCGCTGCCCTCGACTTTGCCACCTACTGTCGCGTCTAGTCCTCCTCCTACTCCATCATCGCAGAGAGAAAGAGGGGGGGAGCGCTACTATCACTCATCTAGTTCGAGATCCAACTGTCTATGAAATAAGACATGGGTTTTGGTCATCTGCTACATTATGCACCGGACGAGGGGAAAGTTTTAAGGAGAGTTAGATCTGATCCGTCCATCCTTAATGGATGGACAGCCAGATGGCGCGGGCAACTTAACTGACGTTGTCTGCGTTGTCAACTGATCAGTTCTCTTTAAAAATTCTATAGAGGAAAAACAAAAATACTTAAGGTTTCCATGATGCCCTAATTAACCATCAAAAAACATTTCTATTTATAAAATACAAGAAGAAACACTTCATCTATGCGCTACACCTTAATACTTTCTTTCCTTTTTTATTTTCCTCCACCTGGGAGTCCATTGGAAATTGCAGTTGTTGGCAAAAGTTACCCCAGCTTGAAAGAAATATATCAAAAGAAGACTGCTATTGGACCTCTGCAACAAAAATTGAAATAGAATTTCATATATGATGGTAGGCTCTGAGATTTCCTGAAATTATGCTGTTATGTTAGTAATTTCCTTGCTAAGGGCTTATTGTCCAAATGCAATAAAAAAAAAAACAACAGTTGACGAAATTGGTAATTTATAAAGAAAGAAAGAGGACAAACTTTTATTCCATAATTTCAACCACGGGTTTGAAGGGGTAAAACGGATGATCATATGCAAAGAGCAGGGATAGATGAAAATACACTATATGTAAATGAAGCAGCAAAAAACAGCCTCTTGGCTAATTTCTGGAAAGTCTTACTTTTCAACTCAAATATGCATAACTAACCTGCTGATCCCAGGTCCCTTGGAGCCTATTCTTACTTTTTTTACAGAGGACATAAGAAAATATAATAGAGGGACTGGTGTCCCAATCAACACTGGGTTGTGTCCCCACACATAGGCTCATGCTAGCTAGATTACTGGGCTAAGGCCGATCTCAACCCAATAGCAGGGATGAGTGAGGCCAACCTCTTGGCCAAGGACAGCAAGACTTAAACTGCGCTCAGTTGTTAGCCTCAAGCATGCTGCCAAGTCTCATAATATAAGGTCTGACAATATTCATACAACATTTAAAAGTCTCAATAAACTACTATAAATTTTTCATCTCTATCATCATCATCATTATCTAAGCTTTTGCCATACTACTTGGCTGGAGCTACATCAATCCTTTTCTTCCATTCCCTCCTTCAGATGCATACATTTTCTGAGAAATTCCTAGCAGTAAAGTCTTAAAGAAATTACTTGATGTTTGCTAAGATCCAGGAGAAAAACTAATTGAGAGTGAAAAAAAAAATTAAAGATGATCGAGAAAAAATTTTAAGAGGTCGAGGCACCCATTAAAATTTGGAAAATTTAACTTAATCGTTAACCGCATGAAGATCTCCCCGTATTATTTCATTTTCCTTTTCTCATCCTCTCCTTCTTCATCTTCAGACTCTAATCTCGCCCCATGACAGTGAGACTCCCAATAACCCGGCTGTCATTTCGGGTTTTATGGCTGAATTACCAACATGTTGGTGATATCATCCTAATACGTCCTAAATTGCAATATAATCGACTCGGCTAGCTGTTTCTCGTCGGTGCCTGCAGAAAGTGAACCGTTACACGGAGACATCTAATTCCACAACCCCCACACCCAAAAGGCAAGTGCAGAAAGATATCCATAGGGATTTGCAATATCCTTTGCCCTACTGTGGTTTATATATTGGTCCCTCCAGTTAAAATTGTTTAAGTAGAAACTCTTTTTAAATTGTTGGCCGCCAATATTACAACACACTTGGCTAATAGAACACCATGGCCAAAGGGAGTTTTATTTTTGTCAAAGCAAACACTGCTTGAAAATCTTCCACCCACATGATTTAACAGTCGAACAAAGACTTCTTGAAACCGTCTAGCTCGGCATTGGGAATCAATGACTCCGTTCAACACCCGAAGATTGTTGCACAAACCTAAGAGAGATTTTTTATAAAAAAAAAAAACCAAATACCCCCAACCAAAACAAGGAAAGCACCATAGGTCAACTTTTGCACGTTGGCGATGTTGAAGCTTCCTAGTATCCTGGTAAAAGGCTTGACTATACAAGCTAACTTCTCAGAGCTAAAACGTACTTCCTCTGTAATTTGTTGTACCGATCGAAGTATTCATCTACGCAGGGTGCCTATCTAAGAAATCTTTGGTCTAACAGCTTAACCTTCTAGAGCAGCTCTAACTCAACCTGTTTTAGTAGTTTTTTGATTGAGGCTTGTAGTCTAGTGTTTTCTGTCTTCATATTCCCTAGGATACATAGACAGAAGAGTGTCCGTTTCCTTTTAGGATAAAATGGTACCAGTGCTCTGATTTCAAAAGGTCTGGGTCCAGTATCCCAGCTTGCATCTGCTCTACAATACGTCCGTGCACGAACTCTATTATGTTGATTGTCCAGGCCACTCCAGGGGATCCGTGGCGAGCATTATTGACTTTGAACATATGTTGTTGGGCCCATTATGTAAGAGCATAAGCTGTTAGAACAATTCTGGAAGTGATTACTAAACAAGCCCAAACGCCGGCACACCACCATACCATATATGTGATTGATAGGCAACAGATACTGAAAGAGGTGACAAAGCCCATCAATTATCGGAACAATAACCATGATCAGATCACACAATCAACAAATAAATCATGAGGAACTGTTAAACAGAAGTATACAGTAAAAAAAAGGAAAAAATTAGCATACAGATAATATAAACAGGTAGACACAAGGAAGACATAAAACAAAAGTGAACTGATAAAGGCCGTATATTTCAAAATCAAATCCATGCCTGTATGGCTGTACTAAAAAAGGAAACAGTGAAGGGAGAAAGTACTTACCATCTAAGATTCGCTAACTGCAGAAAGCCTTCTTTTACTAGGAATGTGAAACGACCAGGTGTAGCTATAAGAACATCTAAATCCTGTCGAAGACTTTCCACTTGAGTTTTTTGTCGAAAACCACCCATCACAACCATAGAGCGGAATGGGACACCAAACTTTGACATCAACCGGCAATTACTTAAAACCTGAAATGCCATTCTATGGTCAAAAGACAATTTCATCATCAGGATGCTCATGAGCCAGCTGGCCAAATTCTTACCTAAAGCAAAACACTACAATCTGAACAGGGATATGGAGCACTTTTCACGTTATTAACTGTTAATCTAGTTACCCAGCAAGAATGATAAACGAAGAAGATGCTAAATCGATAGTGATGGTAATGATGAGGAAGTGATGATGTAAATTCCGGAATACAGGATTTAGAAAAACTAATGACAGCTCAAGCAAGCAAATGGCCTGAACCAAGAAGCAGGCTTTGCCCTCTGAAGCGCAACTTTGAATGAAGGATTTGGTAAAGGACAGTTTGCTAAATTTAATTAAAGTCAACCCGTAACCTTGTACAATCTGCATGTAACCCAACAAATATCCAGCATGTCACCTCGACCTCCCCACAACTTCCACACAAGTATTAAGTAAAACTGTGCCAAACCAGTTCCAAACAGAGGACATCTGGAACACCTGAGCACCCGACTAGACACTGTGCCTCTCAATCAGTTTGCGAGCACTTGCTACTTTTCAAGTCTTTTAGTGTATAACAAGGAACCACATTGCCATATCGAACATATCTAGTGGAACCACTTGATATTAGATTGAAACAGAGAGTACAGTACAAGAAATGTTAAGAAAAATTTAGGATATGCTCAACTCGACTTAACCAAGCTGTTGTCTTAAACTAGATATCCGAAGTTAAACAGGGTTACAAATTTTGCCATTCAGCAGAGATTCATCATAATGACTATAAATCCGCCTCGCATATCATACCACCTTGGCATCATGTCATACACCAAGACCTAGTTTTCCCTAAATTATGAGGTTAAGTGCCTATTTAAAAGAATAAGGAAAAAAAGAACACCTCATAACAGGTCTTGCTCAAAGGTCTTGCTCAAAGTCAGGATATTTTCAGTGCCGTGCAATATTACATAGACAACATAGTTCTAATTTTAGACTTTGAGCTATTCAGAAACAATCCTCAACAAACTAAAGCGATCCCAAATGTCAAGTTGACCCGGACCAGTGGGAAACCCCTCGCCAAGCCCCTGTAGGGGAGGTTACTTTGATCGGTGCAGTTACAGTTCTAGAATACGGTCGCAGTTACAGGGTATGGTGTTTGGCATGCCAGCCTGGCCTTACATCCGCGTCTATATCTCGATGATGGTGTTGTTCAGGTTATTGTGAAAGTAAATTTTGTGTTATTGTGATATCGAACTTAAGAAACATGACCAGATTGTGATTGTCGTGGTGGTTCGGCCCAGGATCGGATAAACATATCTCCGAAAGGGAGCGGATGGTTGTAACAGATCCCAACCCAAAGGCGAGCGAGGCTCAGGTTGCAGGGATGGGGGTACAGTGAAGACAGCTCCGCAAAACCGCGCAACCAAAAAGCCCCGTTACCTTTCGTGTATGGACACTCTAAAATTCTACAAGCTAATGGACAGGGAGAGACCATACGACATTCTGAGAGACCTTTTAAACTCGGGCACAGGAGGAATTTCTATCAAGTCACTTAAGTCTCATCTTCTTCATTTCACTAAAAGAGTGCAACATCAGAAACAGTCTAATGTGCTACAGGTACTTGTACATCTACAAATGGAAGATGTTAAAGAACGGAATTATGAAAGCACTATTTACATATATTACAAGATGACTGGGCTACAAACATAAAGAGGAATAGCGCAACTATGATACATATAGAGCATGAAGAAAAAGATAGTACTTATAAAGCATCAGACCTGAGAAGCTAACTCAGCAGTGGGTACCAACACAACAACTCTAGGATTTTGGGATACAGATTTGCAAAGTCCTTGTAGCTCTTCCTGCCTAAGACGCTGAATTACTGGCAGAAGATATGCCAAGGTTTTTCCTGAACCACTTTGATCAGCTATAATGCAGCTCTTTCCCTCAATAACAGGTACAAATGCCATAGCCTGCAGTCATCTTAAATGCTTACGATTGATATGACTGGTCTACATTCAAGGCAAGGGGCATGCATGCAATGCACAGCTGCGAGCTTCTAAGCGTATCAATAGCCATGGACAATCAAATTAAGTCATGCTCTTAGACCTGTTAAAGCTGGTAAAACTTAGAATCCGCTATTATGACCAGATATTATACTTTTGAAGAAAGAAGATTGTGGCAAAGGTAAGTGCATTCCGATTTTTAGAAAGTAAGATGATAACTGGAGCCCTAAGGACGTGAATATGCTATATGAGCACGCATACGTCGCGACATGCATTCACCCAAATTTTTTAATTCAACTTCATAAAAAGCACGGAACACAGACAATTTAGGATTAAGTTTCACCCGGACATTCCTAGAAGTTTGTACACTCCCTAGCATATCCATACTGTGTATAGTACATGTTTGAATATTTGATGGACCAAATCAATTCAAATTCTTCAATCATATGACCTGAATACCATAATCACCAACCATAGAGTTGATTCCTTTAGTTTATTCATTGATATCAATTATATGGAGGTGGGGATGAAGATTGGAATCTATTACAAAATTGTGGTAGTGTACCTGGATATGAGATGGGCGTACAAAAAGCCGGCTCTTAAGAGATTCAATCATAAAGTCACTGCATCCCAGATCTCTAAAAAACTTTCGACTAAAAAAGTCACCATTGTTAGGAGATGTCCACTTATTTGGTACATCTATCGGCCCATGTGTAGTATCAGAGGCAGAATGGTTGTAATTCCATCCTCTTAAGGAAGCAGCAGAAACTCTTGAAACAGAACTATCCTCTCTAGTCTCCCTGGAATGATTTTTATCATCACTTATCACGGGTTTTTTCCACACGTCCCTAGTTCCCTTTGATTGTTTGGCTTGAAAAATGTTTGTCCTATCTCAGAGAACATCTAAATTGTTCTGTCTAGGAAAGATGGGCTCAAAACCGTCAAAAGGAGCATCTCTTGCAATATTCTCATCATGATAACGGTTGCTGACAACCTTCTTCACTGAAGAAGTTCCTCGGACAAGATCTCTCACTCTCTGGGCTTTCAATCTTCCGAAACTTCGTGACAATCCTTTCTTATTGACTGTGGAATCACAAGTGAAATGTTAATCCCAGAATAGAATGTGGAAAAACATAAGATATGTGAGGATAACAAAAATGTATCTTAAATTTAAACGACAAAAACATATCGTTGGCTTTACATTTCTAAATCTGTAGAACTAAAAAAAGCTAAAACATAATCCCTCTCTTCCATTGATTCTCCCCTTATGAATTTCTGCAAATTTTGAAGATTAGATTTAGTACATGTACATGTTGAAATTATTCATTGTTTTAATACTCGCTTGACTTGCAAAACAACATTTATTTAACTCGGTGCTTAATTGTACTAATATTTATCCTAGGAATTTGCAACAAAGTCAAATTTGGGAAAATCTATTGGCATGGAGGGAGTATTAAAACTCCTAAACAGCTTACAATGTAATGGTTTTAACCAGGTCAGGCTTTCAGCTAAGAAGAAAAAAATTAATAGACAACGGGAAAAGTAATTAATAGGGGTTTATAAGACAGCACAAGATTACACCTAAAACAAACTAAACGCAGTGGAAGTTATTTATTTCTAGAAAGTGGGTAGAAATGGGAAGTTGCGGACACAAAACAAGAAAACGTGCAAGTCCAGAACCTGGGTTAACAGCTTTTCGGCTGGTTGTCCGGTCGTCGTCGTTGCTGTTGTTGTTGTTGTTGAACTTATGATCTTGAGTTGAATTGGAGGGACGAATAGCAGCGTTGCGGTTGGTGTTGCTCTTGGAAATGGGTTCCCAGTGGAGAACGTGTTTGGGAGGGATGGGAGAGTGGCGGTCTGCGTCTCCCCAAACGATGAGCTTTTCCCCAGTCTCGTCGTCGATAAGTTGATAAGCTCCTGGGGTTTCCATTGGCCTCCTTGTGTAACCACCTCTCACCACCAACACCCTCCTTCTGTACCCTCCTCCTCTTCTCCGTTTGATGCTGTTAGTCTTACTAGTACAATTCTGATATTTGGATTCCCCAAACAGGAACCCGTTTCTGTATCCAGGGCTGAGCTTCAAGTTCATAAGTGGCGCCGGTGCTACTGCTTTAGTCAGCATTAGCCTGACTATTATGGATATCTGTATCGTTGAGAATTGAGAGTGAAGAGAAGAGGAAAGGTACACAAACTCTCTCTCTCCGCTTTATCCCTTGCCCACTATCAAGCTGCGGAATTGGATTGTATTCCGTTGGGTAAATTACCATCCCTATCCCTCGTTCTTAATCGCGTTCCGCTTTTCCAAGCATAAGTTAGTGCATTGCTATCGAGACGCGACCAATGACAAGGGACAATCAAGGCATTTGGAGATGTTTGAAACTATAGAATCGATGAGATTTTATTTCAAATACTTAAATTTTACTATTTGGAACATTAAAAAATGGAATGGGAATTGAATTTCATGGAATTTGACTCTATAGTGTGAAATCCGATAAAAAATAGTCAGATTTCATGAGATTTGAATTTACTTGAATTGAAAGTATTTATTTATCTATCCTATCATTTTCTGAATCTCTTCAACAATTAACTCACCACCATCGTATTCATTGTCAGTACTGCCGCATCACTTTTATCACCACCACCACTTCCGCTACCATTACTGCCTCGACCACCACTTCTGCCACCATCGCCGCCAGCCCGCCACCACTACTACTGGCACTATCACAGCCGCCGCCACCACTATTGTCACCACTATCACCGTCATCACCACCTCCATCACATTTGTCACCACTACTACCCCCACCATTACCACTATTGCACTATCACTGTTACCGCCGCCACTACTGCCACCACCGTTGTCATTGCCGTCACTACTGCCAGTCTGTCACCACCAATATCGGGACCATTATCGCCACCATAACCACCGTCACGCCACTTTTACTAGCACCACAACATCACTACTGTCATCACCACCGCCACTATCGCCACCGCTACCGTCGTCGCCACTATCGCAACAACTATCATCGTCGTCGCCGCTGCTACCACCACATCACTTTTGCTATCACTACCCTCACCACTAATGTCACCACCGCCGCCACTTTTGTCGTTGCTGTCGTCGCCACCACCATCGCCACCATGTGTTGGCACTAGTACACTTGAAATCACTTACTTTAATTCATCTTTCATTATAAGTCAATGATATATTCGTCTAAAAATTTATTACCTTTTCATTTCTTTTATTCTTCAAATGCAAAAATAGAATTTTGTAATTTGAATTCCCTTCTGTTCCAAACAAAATAAAAGTGAATTGAATTCTAAATCTAATTTTGAATTTAAAATCCAAATTCCAAAATACTTAGTTCCAAACAGACTCCAGTTTTATAAATTGGAGAAAAAACTCGTTTGGTACATAATTTTTTTTCTTCAATTTTGAAAGTCAATTTTTTAAAACAAGACTGTTTTTTGAAAACTTCTCATTTTGGAGTTTTGATTTTTGTTGCAAACCACCTCGACCACCCCCCCCCCCCCCGGTGCTACCGCCACTCCCAGCTACCACCACCAAAGAAAAAACTCAAAATAAAAATCGAGTAATTAAACACTCAAAATAAAAATTAGGTAATCAAACACCCATTTGTTTTTGTACAAAAGTAAAAACTAAGCTAGTTTTGATTTTTGTTTTTTTTTTTAAACTAAAAACCAAGTGATTTCAAACAGACCCTAAAATGCCTCATCTCATCTAATTACATAGTAGTACTATCTAAAATTCGTGCAACAAATTACTACCACAGAAGAAATTCGGACAATCTTGATTAGCTCATGGACAAACCTGCACAGCACAAACGACATCGGTGTCTCATTGAAAGGGTTTCCAGCGGAGGATCTTCGATACTAAAGTTAGAAATTATTTGAAGAATTTAGAAAATATGTTTCTGAATGTAAAGCTTACCTTTCTCCTTTCTCAGACATTCTTTTTACGGGGCTTCAATTACTGGGAGTTACGAGAGTTAATAGGAGGTTATCAAAATTTAGTGGCCTGTTACTGCCCATAATGGAAGAGGGGGAGAATGGGTAAAGGCCACTTCCTATTTCTCCAAACATTATGAGGCAGTTTTGGTACCTTCTGGTGGTGACACGTGTCACCCTACCATTGATGATTTTTTTTCCCATATCATTTGCCTCTCATTACGTATTCGTTTTGAGAAAGAATATAAAATCAGGATAATTGTCTTAGCATAAAATTGTTAGCCCATGTTAAGGGTTCTTTATGTTGGGAAAGTTTTAGCCAGATGTGATATCTTTCACTCATTGATGGAGTGAAGAACTTTCCCTTTGACAAAGGGCTCATATACTTGGCCTGGTCAAGTAGAGGCCTTCAAAGGGCCCGTCTACTCAGCCGCTTTAACGGGGTACAAGCTTTGAGGGGCTCGTCTACTCAGCTTGGCCGAGTAAAGGCCTGGGGGCTAGTGTGCTCGTTCACTCAGCCTGCGAGCAGAGGCTTACCCTAAAAGAGCTCGTCTACTCAGCTAAGTGAGTAAAGAGACTTGGGATCTAATGAGCTCGTCTGCTCGACCTAGCGAGATGAGGTTTAGAACCTTAAAAATCTCATCTACTTGGGTAAGCAAGTAGAGAGACTTGAGGTTTAGTGAGCTCATCTGGTAGACCTAGCGAGTAGAGGCTTAGACCCTTAAGGAGCTCGTCTAATCAGCTAGACAAGTAAAGAGACCTGGGGTCTAATGAGCTCGTCTGCTCAGCCTAGTGCGTAGAGGCTTAGACCCTTAAGGAGCTTGCCTACTCGTCTAAGCAAGTAGAGAGACCTAGGGTCTAATCTGCTCGGCCTAGCGAATGAGGTTTAGACTCTAAAGGGGCTCGTCTACTAGGCTAAGCAAGTAAAGAGACTTTGTAGTTTAATGTGCTCGTCTGTTTGCCCTAAGGAGCAGAGGCTTAGACCTTTAAGGAGCTCGTCTACTCGGTTAAGCAAGTAAAGAGGCCTGGGATCTAATGTGCTCGTCTGCTCGGCCTAGAGAGCAGAGGCTTAGACCCTAAAGGACCTCGTCTACTCGGCTAAGCGAGTAGATAAACCTAAGGTTTATGCTCGTATGCTCAACCTAACGAGCAGAGACTTAGACCCTAAAGGAGCTCTTATACTCAGCTAAGCAAGTAGAGAGACCTCAGTTCTATTGTGCTAATCTGCTCGGCCAAGCAAACAAAGGCTTAGACCCTAAAGGAGCTCGTCTACTCAGCTAAGCGAGTAGATAGGTTTGAGTGGAGTTCTAGGTCCACTCGGTTTTGTCAAAGTTTCCATCAAGGGGTACAAGAGTAAACTTGTCCCCTGTCTTGTCAATTGATGGATGCGACATGTTAATTATCCCAATAGTCGTGAGATCTTGTCCATTGGATCTCAATAATATACAAGGAAGACTCTTTTCATTTCTCTTCACTTCATTTTGAGCAAAAGAGCCTTGACAAAGTTGGTGATTTTTAGAGCTCGTTGAAGAAGATATCTAAGTTGGTGTTCTTGAGTTTGAAGATTCATCCTCTTTCTCCTTTTAAGTAAGCTCCATAACTTTTGCAACTTCTTTGAATTTTTTGCTTTTGATCTATAATCATGTCTAGCCAAAAAAGTGAACATGTTCAGAACTTAGCGATGATGTTAAGAATGCTAGAGAATAGCAAACTTTTGACCCTTTATTTTTAAAAGTAAGAATTCCTCTGATCTCTTATTAAGAGCCAGGGGGCACATGTTAAGGAAGTTTTGACCGAGAATGCTCAAAGTCCTAAACCCTTTGACGTCCATACTCTTAGGAATAGGCTGAGCAATTATGATCTCGAGAGTTGGAGGGTGCATTGTGAAATTTCACAGAGTATAAAGCTTAGGTTGCCTGACAATGGGGAGGTGGCAAATATGACCACTTTAAATGAAATGGGCCGAACATGTTCCATAATGGCTTTAAAGTGTCTATTCACCCTTTCTTTATCAAATTGTTGAACATGAAATGGTCTTGCGCCTGGCCAATTTTCCCTCATGCCTGGCGTTTCATGTTTTTCTTCATATATTAGGGTCACAAGCTTGGTTTGCAACCTAGGCTGAGAGTATTTATGTGGTTTTTCACCATATGTTCGATAACTGAATAAGTGGGTTGGTATTTTTTGACTCGGCGTTTGAAAGCCAACGCCAGTCTATTTCCACATCCACCTTCGTCCAATCATAATCGGAAGGATACATTTTTGTTCGTCAAGCTTCCTAAGTCTTAAAGAATTCGAGGTCACTAAGATACGGAATCCTAAGTGTGATACTATGATTTGTAATGCATTGAAGGAGAAGAACATGATTGACAATGACCTTGAGCATATTAAAAGGCTCAGGGGAGTCAAGCCCTTAGAGTTCAAGTACCCCTTAATTATGCTCAGCTTCGTGAGTGCGAAATCATCTTTTACCTTGATGAAGACTTTGACAAAGAGGAGGAAGAGGAGGGCAAGAATGATTATGGTAAATATCTTTACGAGTGCATGTATTCATCTTTCCCTTATCATAATCTCATACTTTGTTAAATTTTACAGAGAACATGTCTTCAAGAGGGACTCGCGGGAGTGGCAAAGGTAGCCTAGGAGATCCTCTCTATTCAATCAATGCTCAAGGGATTCTATGAGACATAATTCCTAACAAGCATGCATCAATTCTGAGCCTCATTCGAATTGAACAAGGGCGGAGGAAATTTTCATATGTATTGGGAACTTTCAAGTACAAGGCAAATAAAACACCAAATAAGCAAAAGGCACCGACGAGAGCTGGGACTTCTTCCTTTTCTCAGTCTGATATGCCTCATCGACTAAAACGAAACATGTCTCTTGAGGAGTCCGTGTTTAAGAGTTCTCGAACCGCTAGAGAGTGGTCGAGCAAGGCTATCATCCCCATAGACCGTGTTATCTTTTTGCATATGACATTAGTTATACAACCAATAAAATGGTCCCGATAACTTCTCAGGTAAATGAAGTGTGTTTGAAAAGCTCTAGCCGTTTAAATCGTTTCTCAAGTCTTTTCTTTTGCAAACCCTAGCGCAAAGTGCAAATCGGAGCTGAGAAGTTAATTGCTGCGGAGAAGGTTTTGGACGAGGAGAGAATACGCCTTCATATTGAAAATAACTTCCATAGGGAGGCTGAGAAGAAGGTAGAGGACTTGACCAAAGTGGTGGAACGACTGGAGCATTCCAAGGCTGAGTTGACTGCACGAGTGGCACAATTAGAGGCTGAGAAGATGGAGATTGCAGTCCAAGCCATTTAGAACTTCAAAAGGTCGCAAGCCTACACTGTTTAGTGATATTGCGACTCGAAGAGAGCTCTCATTTACGACTATAATAAGTGCAAGAAGGACATCTAGAAGGACCATTGCAAGATGGACCTCAGCATTTATGAGCATAAGAGTATAAGTTTGCTCGTGAGATTGCTGCTGAGGAGGCTGCTCGGGAGGAAAAGACGAAAGCGCGCAAAGTGGCCTCCTTGGCTACCCAAGTACCTCATTCACAAGTGCTCCCAAGTCCAAGCCCTTATAACATTCGAAGCTTATGAGTATCAAGGGCTGCTTCTGGAGTGATCACGAGGCCTCAGCAATTGGAGTTCGAAGCTGGAGAATATTGAGCTTTTTAAACAATAGAAAAGATATTAGATAAAAGGGAGTGCATAGAAATTTAGTTTTGAAAAAACCTTAGAAATTAATGGGATTGCAAAGATATAAATAAAATTTTAAGTTTGACATGTTAACATAGAAGAGAGAGAAACTTAAAGTATATTTAATTGGTTGAATTTTAAGATGGCAAAATTCAGATTACATAAGAAATAGGGAGGAAAAAAAAGGAATCCAAATGATAAATACAAAGGTGGGTAAATTCAAAATGCTTAAAAAATTATTTTCAATTTTTTTATGAGTTTTCCTATAATTGACGGTGAGTTATTTATTTATAATTAACGACAATAAATAGACGCTCTTACTACATTTATTGTGCACAGTGAAGAATTTATTAATTTTTGTGATAATGAATAGTATGCTAGATATATGACTAATATTATGCACCTTTTGTATATAAAGTTTCACAAAAATGCTATCAAGTCTGATACACTTAGACAATATAATTTTGGTAGACAACACTTAATTGATCACTTTAAAAAACTTGATGGTAAAGATGTTCTTACATATGATGTTTGGATATCTCCTTATACCATGCTTAGTTATTCTTGTGTGACAACACATTGGATTGATTTTGACTGGGTTATGCACAAGCGAATCATTACTTCTGAAATCTTTCCATATCAACATGATGCACGTAGCACCTTTAAAATAGATGACAAGATAATGAGTGTTAATTTTGATAAGGCTTCCTATTATAATGTTGTTGTTGAATTGTTAAAAACGAACTTCAAACCAGTATTAAATAGGAGATTTTACATGTTTAACGTGTTTGTCATAACTATGTCATAATAGATCCGAACACTTGCCCTGATTCATTTCCAGATCATCCTATACTTTAACAGGTTATGATATACGAATAAGTTTATGTTTGTTGCTTACTAACTAAGTTCCAGTGAGGATTATCAATTTTCGATAAATGACAGTCAGATGTATATATATATATGATTGAATTTTTAGAAGTATTTTACACTCATCTATCCTTCGGTTCTATTAGAAGGCATATCTCTTTTTGCTATGCAACCAAAAATACCTACCTAAATGGCTCAAAGTTTAAGAATCAACAGGAGGCAAACTCCACGCGTAAGTACAGGAGGCAAAGTGCATTGTCCCTTTATCTTTTGATTGATGAAAACCAAAACTCGAGAGGATGTCAGACAGGCCGTTAGTTTGCTAAGGCTCTAAAGCCCTGCCGCTTGGAATCTCTTGGCTAACCTAAAAGCGAAATCGGTCGATCGAGGAAGGACACAGGCGCTCAGCGCAAAACGTGATGCGTGGAGGGAGAGGAAGGGTGTCAAGAGGGATGCTGCCGTTGCTGGCAGTGCACGTGGCGAACGAGTACCGGAGGCTCGATTGGAAGCCACCCGTTACGGCCGGTCTTTTAGCGGCCAACGCACTCATCTATCTCCGGCCTGGCTTCCTCCATCCCATCCTCCCCACTATTGACCAGGTCTGGTTCAATCCCCATCTCATCCTCAAGGTGAGTACGCTCCTAACCTCCCCTACCGTAAAATTCGCCTATCTCATATGGCAGGGCGTATTTAACTCTCTGCCAAACATGTAATCCCATTCGTCTGTTGATCTATTCTTTGTTTCTAAGACTTGGCGACAATATACGGTTGTTGCGTGTTTATACCCGATCGCATGAATCTAAATCTAAAATAGACTAGAAATCTTAAAATTATAATCATTCATCGATAATCCAACGTTTTGAACACCTTCACTTTTACTCCCTCCATCCCTATTTAATTGCACGAGTTTGACATGGAACGCATATTGTGTTTTCTATTTTATCCCGATATGGGTTGGTGGATGACTAAATATGGAGAGACAAATATAATTAAAAAAAAAGTGTAGAAACGGTAAATATGGAAAGTCTAAAAAAGGAAAACTGATCAATTAAAGTGGGACGGAGGGAGCATTTTAATTTTGTCGCTTGGCCTTAGTCATTTGTTCGCAATATGCATAATAAGACTTGGGATTCGACCCCCAACGCTTTTGGCCGCTTCGTAAATTCGAACATCTTCATGTATATTTGATAGTTAAACCTATGTTGTTGAGAGTGCCACAGGTGGGCTCAGGATGCTGAGGCAAGTCCGCCCCTCAGTAGGGATGACTGGTTGAAAACGTTTTAGCGGCCATCATTTAAGTGGTAATACTGTTAGTCTCTAGCAACAATTGTAATATATTCTATTTATGAATTGGGTCTTAGGAGTTGTAATGGTGTGCCAACTTCTCTTCTACACGTCACATACAACTATGTCAGATATAACTGCGCACGTGATTGAAGATATATGTCTTGTGGTGTTAAATGATATGGGTTTGTAACTGAAGTGGAAATGAAAGAGAAATTTGAAGCCTTAAGAGGAGTGAAAGGGTTTCAATGGATGAGGAAGTTCAGGGAGGCGTGGACTGCATCTATGATTTGAGGGAGATAAGAATAGGGAACTGCTCTGATTTACTTTACCAATGATTTGACAGAGAGGAAAATGATCTTGGTCTCATGAAAGGTTGGCAGCAAAGAGGAGATCGGCACACGGGAGGAAGGTTGATCGTTGGCTTGTTGCTTTTTTTTGGTAATTCAGTGGTGCTTCAGTAATTGATCTCACAGGATATTTGGCGGGCTCTTGTCATAGTTAATGGTTATGGAATCTTTTATATGTGCATGTCTTTATGTCTATGTGTGTGTGTCTGTGAGCAATGAATCCAATGAAGAAAGGATCTCATTTGTGTATAGGATTGGTTAAGTGAGTGTGAATCTGATGATTTGCATGTATGTAAGCAATTGATAGTGATAAACAAAAGACACAGATTGGCTGGGAGGTTGAAATCGCTTTTCTCACATAAGCCGAAATAATGATGTGAAAACCGAAGAAAGAAATAAAGGGGAGGTAAAAAGGAAAAGAGAAACCAAAACAAAACAGTGTTATTACTGCTTTGTGCGTGAGAGAGAGTTAGAGAATGAATAGAATTGAGAAGTGAGGTAGATGGAGCAACTGACTAGGGATGGAAGCTGCTGATTGATGTTACGGGAGGAAAGAATACTATGCTTATGAAAGAAGGATGAAGAAGAAAATAAAGGAGTTGGTGCAGCTTGATTGATGTGTTATGAACACATAAGCTAGTAAGACAAGAGTAAAGCAACAGAAAATTTTACAAAACCTGCATGCACCGAGTTAAATAGAGATATAAAGCAATGTGTGTGAGAAGGAGATATGTTGCATTCAGCCTAGACAAAGGAGGATAAGAAAGTGGTATTCGGCCCTTGGGCCCTTTACTGCCATTAAACTTCAGAAATTGAAAATGGTGTCAAAAGAAGTACTAAAAAGAAAGAAGTGTGCTGGTTCATTGGCAGTGGGCTAAGAGTATATTTGCGAGCTTTCTTTGTACAGATCTGGTAACATTCAAGGTGCAATAGGATTTTTTGACTCGATGATTAGTGTGTATCACGGAGGTAATCACCCGTACCCCGTTCTCCACCTTGACGTGTTTATTGGAAGTACTCTTTAAAATTTTTGAACGATTAAATATTAAAATGTTTCGTCTTGAAAATGATACACATGCTAAGTTGTGGAAATGTTTGGAATGCTGTGATCAAGCTGTTTAATTCAGTGATGGAATCTTATGAGTTGCATAAGCTATTGTGAACGAGAAAATAAAAGTTGCAGTATTGATCAATTATTGTGCTTCATATCTAACGGGGGGAAGTTAGATTCTGGGCGTGTAGTACTATTTTTCGTGGTCGCCTGTCCACATTGATGATTATCGAGAGGTGGCATTCCGGGCCCTCGTTAATGGGGCTAGCACGCCGACCCAAACAATTAATATGACCGAGGGGAGAGATTATGTGTTTGATGCTACTACTTTTGGTATCAATGAATCTATATGCTCGTGAAACTCTATGTATTTCTATTTTTGTGAAAATATTTTATCGTTTATGCAAATTATTATCTATACTATATATAACGAGAACACCATTTTAGTGGAACACCTATTTTGGTGTTACATAACTACCTATCTAAAATGATGACAAGTGACACTATGAAATTTTTTTTAAAAGGGATAATTACAGCAGTGTCCCTGAGGTTAGGGTGAAATTATAGTCAAGGACATTAAGTTTCAAAATGTAACATATCGTAACCAAAAACTTTGAAAATGTATCGTGTTCACAAATTGTACTTTTTGGCTGATGTCATTCGTTCGTATTTTTTAAATGCTAATACTACCCCTATACAACATATCTACATAACACTGTTTAAATATTAAAAACCATGATTAACCCTAAATTTTAAATTAGGGTATTTTTGAACCCTTATTTTTTTCACTTTTTCTTATGTTAAATCCTTATTTTTTTACTTTCTGTATTTTTAAGTCCTTAAATTTTCACTTTACCTAAATGCAAAACCTCTTTTTCTTCTTCTTCACAGTAGCCATCACTAATTCTCATCCAACCATAGTTGCGATGGAGTCGACGCCGCCGCCACCCCCTACGGATCCCCATCTAACCTCTTTCACTCCTTTGTACATCACAGGCAACCGATTAACTAATAGTGTAGTCGACCAACCACCACAAATATCTATGGCTAACAATCATCCAACGCAACCAACCACTATCGAACCCACGCCTTCAACCACCATCAAAGCTTTCAGATCTACTCTTATTTTTTGTTGGTAAATTTAACTTAAATCTTGTTTTAGTTGATAGGTTGATTGAAGCACAATGGTAGATCGGTGGTTGATGGAGTTGGTTGTGGTAGTTTGACGACTGTCAGCGATGATGGGTCAAGGGTGGTCGGTGATTCGTGGGTTAAGAGTTGTCGGTGATGGTGGGTTTGGTTTTGGATAGTTGTCTGTTTAAGGTTAGGGTGGTCAAATGGTAGTTTTTGTGGTGGAATTTGGGTCATTAGTGGAGGCTGTGGTGGATTTCAGGTTGATGGTGGTGGATTGGTCATGGCAATGGTGCAGGCGGTGGATCACGGCGTGGCGCGGGATGGTTGGGTCACGGTGGTGGTGCTGGGTGCTTGGGTCACGACTGTGGTGCCCGATGGTTAGGTCACGACGATGGGGCATGGTGGCGGCAAGCAGTGGTTTGGGAAGAGAGGAGAAAAAAACCCTAAGGGGTAAATGCACTTTGCCCCCCTCTACTTTAGGGAGGTTGCAATATGGCCCCCTCTTCTAAAAAAAGTTGCACTAAACCTCCCTGCACAGTTTTGATGAGTGCACGGAGGTTTAGTGCAACTTTTTTTAGAAGAGGGGGCCATATTGCAACAGCCCTAAAGTAGAGGGGGCAAAATGCATTTATCCCAAACCCTAATTCCCAAATTAGGGTTTGAACCCTTAATTTTCCTTCTTAGGGTTTCAAACCTTAATTTTCCTTCTTAGGGTTTCAAATCTTTATACAGTGGGCATTTTGGTTATTTTATTCAAATCCTTATGTATTTTCGTATTTCTGTTCGGTCAATGGACATAAGTGACTATTTTCCAAACTAATGGACTCACGTGTAATTTCACCTTTACCTCAGGGACATGGGTGTAAATAATTCTAAAATTTGCTAAAAAATATAATGAAAAGGCTAAGCTTGTTATCATAAAAATATCATCTTACAAAATTCAGTTTTTCACACGCATCGCGTGTGTCACGATAACTCGTTTATATGAAGTGAACTCCTTGGCACGTTTTTTTTTTTTACTAAATGTAAACCTTATTTTGGATGTGGTATGTGTATACTTATTGGCCTGTCAAGCTCACACTTCTTTATCATTCAGCGGTAGCTAGATTGATTCAACTTTTGGACTAGAGTTGTGAATGTGGTAAGATATGCATAGTGATGAAATTTTCTGGAGATTATTTGATTTGCACATGTGATTAACATTCTAAGAACTTCTAGTTTGGAAGTTGCAATGCCGAGGACATTAGATAAGCATCTGTCACTAAAAGCCTTTTAGACAAATCAAGTTGTAAAGTTCTTTAGAAGGTTATTTTTGGAATACAAATTTACAGCTTATTAATTGCTCTGATGGTGCTTGTCAATGATGATTGGTGGTCTAGGCCTGGTAGTGTCCATGTGATGGTGTCATTATGGGCCATACGGCCAGTCACAGTCGAGCCCATTGGTCCTACTTTAGGTTCAGGTCGTGACACAAGTGTTGCAATGCAACGCCAAGACGGTGATTTGGATATCGTGTGGATCACTAGGAGCGCATAAGTCTTACTCGTGTTAAGTTAATGTCTATCATAAGCTCTGGTTTTTGGGGACATTTTATGGTTTTGATAAATTTTGGTGGGTGGATTTTTGGGGTAGTGAAGGGAAGGCCTTTGCTTATTTCTAGATTCTTCTATGGTAATGGAGCTAAATATAGTGTTCGATTGACTATGATGGCGTTGTTGGGAAGCGCGAGGGGAGTGGTATGGGTGTTCGTCTCTGAGGCACGCGTGCTTCAAACTAGGCGAAGCACCATGTTAGGTGCAGAGTGGGTGCGTGTCCGACATTTAGTTTCATTTCATTTATTTCCTAAATATCGGGTGGGAATTGAACACGGGTTGGGTGCGTATCGGTTACTTATAGGGTGGAAAACATAATTTTCAAAAGAACTTTCGAGGGTAAAAAAAGAAAAAGCAGAACAAAAGTTCCGGGGGTTCAAAACATAAATAGAACTTACACTAACCTATTTAATGGGTAGATTGGGAAGAGAGAGAGAGCCACAAGGTGATTACCGATGACCACCCGCAACGACGGGCTCTCACCTTAGGCAGATTTGTAGAGAGGGGATAGATAGATAGAGAGAGAGAGGCGGCGATAAAATGTAAGTTGTCAAGGTTAATCGCCGGCACAGAGATCCACATGCTTCTCTCTCTCTCTCTCCTCCCTTTCCCCCTCCCTCACCAATCCCCACATTGACTCTTTGGCTCCTGTGTGCCGCTACAACATTTAATTTTCGTCGCCGCTTGGACACACACCTGTCATTTGTTGATTCATCTTCCAATATCTTTCACTCTACTTGGAAAGCTTTCATACACGAGAGATTTGGAGCAATGTATTATCATCCGGCTCGAGCAAGAATCAAAAGAACCAAACGAATCCATATAAAATAAATATGCTATCCAGATCCACACATATTATATATAATCTCTGAATGGTTTTATGTAACAAATATTTTACTGGATTCTTTTTTCCGGAGTTGCAACTATCCATATTCAGTGCAAAGAATTAAGTTCTTACAAGTAGATACTCAATACCCAAGTAGGCTTACAAAGTTGATCGTGATATGATCAAGTGCTTTCTGGGTCGTCTCATCCCTTATGATTGATTTTTGGCCCCAAAATATTTGGAGACTTTTTACCGACAAACACAGAGGATTTCCTGGTTACTAATATAGCCTAGCCTTTGGTCTTCTTTAGATCCCCTGTTTCCATTGGTTTGTGTTTCTCTTAAGTGTTGGCTTGCTAATTTTTTTGGCAAAAATGTACTTATTTGTTTTGTATTAGTTATTGTTTTCTGTAAAATCTTTAAACAAAAATTAGATGTGATTTTTTAAAAAATAGGACTTACTTTTATCACAATCACTGTCATAAGATTCAAATTGTTTAGAAGTTCGATACTAAGTGTATGTAGTTAAAAAAACATATACAAAGTTTGTCATATCCATGCAGCACCCGCGTCCTAGAAAACAATAAATGGATGTGATTTTTTTGTTTTGTTTGTAAACTAGGACTTTTATCACAATCACTGTCATAACATTCAAATTGTTTAGAAGTTCGATACTAAGTGTATATAGTTAAAAAAAACATTTACAAAGTTTGCCGTATCCACGCCGCACCCGTATCCTAAAATTTTTAAAATGCCATATCCGTATATCCACACCCACACTTGTGTCCATGCTTCATAGGTGTGCGTGGATTGGGGTTTGCTTCTCTTTTTGATTGTTGAGATGGGGTGGAACTTGTTATCATGGAATATTTTAGAAAGAGAAAGAGGGTAAAAGCTGTGGTAACTAAGTGCAAGTTGGTGATGATGCATGCGTTTGCAAGAAACGAGGGAGCAGTTACTTAAAAATTTGCATGCAAAGATAATTCTGGTGTTATATCTGCTGTTGGTTAAATTTAAGGGACACTAATTGGGAATAAATGGGTCGGTTGCTTTTAGCTAAGGAGATGTTTTAGAGGCAATGTCTTGGGCTTTGACATGAAGGGTTTGAGATAACCAAGTAGAGATCCTATGGCTAATGCTTGAAGAATAGGTAACTGCTTGGGTAGACTAGTTATAGGCGAGGCCACTTTGATGGAGGAGGTGCATTAAGGAGGGCATTTTTATTTTTATGAGCAGTGTACAGAGAACTAGAGGAGTCCACCCCCTGAGGTATTGCAATTTTTGACTATTGGCGGAATTTTAGAGGCATTGGCAACTTCCAGTAGACACAATGCTCGAGGTAATGATTGCTTTCTATGGCTTTTCCAGCATGATGTGATGGCAGTGTTTCAATAGTTACCTGAATTTGGAAGTTTAAGCAGAGTATTCATGCTTGTTCATCACTCTTATACCCAAGAAAGTTGGAGCAGAAAGAAATTCAGGATTGAAGACCGATTGGTTTTGGTGACTGGTGTTTATATCTTGTCTATTAGATTACACTGGTTTTTTTACGTAATAATCTCAGAGACTCCCAACGCTTTTATTGGAGGAAGTAAAAAGTCCTCTATTGGTGCTTCTTGCCTATCATTGCTTGGAGGATAAGGTTGTGGTGTTGCAGAAGGTGTGGTGGGACTCCTCAGGCACATTTCAACCGTTGAAATGGTTATAATGCACACCTGACATGAGACTTGTAGGGCTGGGATGGGATGGCGCTGATACCACTTGATGCAAACCGGAGCTATGCAAACCAAGTGATGTCGGTCTGCATCAGTTTCTGAAAATTATAGAATAAGCTTTCTTGAATCTGTGATGTTAATCTGATAGAGAGCATTAGGATAAGCGGTCCTCGATTCCCGCAAGTAGCGGCCTCTGGTCGATTCACCTTTCATGTTGTGGCTTCTTGGTTTTATTTCATGTTTGGAATCTGATTCTGAACTACAGTCGTAGGACATTGTATTCTAATGTTCTAATATTCTCGAACAATAAGGAATGGTGCTCCACTGACAGATCGAGCACTTTTGTCATTGAAATCTGGTACGCCTGAAATAATTTTCAGAGAGTTAATGGTTGCTTTAGCTTATTTTCTTATGTTTTTATGTCTGTCTTACACATTCTAAGTGGACAGGCATTTGGCCATGTAGTTTTCATGTGTTCACTATTTGGTATTCCTCATGGTTTGAGAAATTGTACCTTCTCTTTTATGTCCTTATTGTTATCTTTTTGGTGGTTTTTCTGTTTTCCTCTTGAGCAGTACTGGGACTTTAAACGCTACTTTTTGTCGGCATTCTACCACACAGGTGAACCTCACCTGTTTTACAATATGATTTCACTACTCTGGAAAGGAATCCAGTTGGAGACTTCACTGGGAAGTGTTAAATTTGCATCTATGATTGCGGCACTAGTTGGTATGTCCCAAGGAATTACACTGTTACTTGCGAAATCTCTTCTACTCTTTGGTTACGAAAGAGCTTACTACCATGAATATGCTGTTGGATTTTCTGGTGTCCTCTTTGCCATGAAAGTCGTCCTGAATTCACTGTCACTTAACGACACACATGTCCTGGGGATGAGGGTACCAGCACACTACGCTGCATGGGTTGAACTGATTCTCGTCCAAGTGATGGTACCCGGTGTCTCTTTTCTTGGCCACCTTGGTGGAGTTCTTGCTGGCCTCCTTTATATCCATTTCAAGGGTTCATATTCAGGCCTTGGGCCTCTGGCAACGCTCAGCAGAGGCATCTCCAGTGTAGTGTGCTGGCCTTTGAGGTATGCTCGGTATCTTTTTAGATCGCAGCAGCGGGGAAACTATGGTGGGGGAAGAGTCGGTGTGCATGACGAAAATACGTCCGGTGTCTGGAGGTGTCGTGCATGTACATTTGATAATTCCGGCTTAATAAATTTGTGTGAGATATGTGGCACTAGTCTTGGAGATGATGGATTGTCAACCCTTGGGTTATCAGGTCACGATCTTTCCCTGGAAGAATTACGCCGTCGGAGAGTTGAAAGATTTGGTAGATGAGTTGAGTCTGGTTTTCCAATTAAAGTCTGTACTTGTCGTCGATGAATGCACTCGTCACTTCTTTGGATGACGTGATTAAGTTGTCAGTTGAATCCCAAAAAGGCTATTATTTTGGAAACATAAATTATACCAAAGGAATATATTTTGTCACAGTATCACTCGTCTTCTAACCAAAGAAAATGTAGACGACGTTAAAATTTTTGTGAAAAGACCTCTCCCCTTCTTACCCCTTGCCTTCCCATCCCTTTTATTCTGTCATTCTCAATCCTTCTCTCATCACTGCCATACCAACAGCGCGAGCCCATGCACAATCCACAGCCACTACTCACCTCCTCACAACCCACCTATGGCCAACACCAACCACCACCAAACCACCCCAACACCCTTTGGCATTTGTTTCTCACATCTCTCATACTCGGATCATCTCCACCCCTAACTCCAATTATCATCCCTTTCTGTAACCACCATGGTGCCACCATCGTAACACCACCAACTACAATCTCCCCAACACCACTAACCACAACCATCGTAGACCTCCACGTCGGACTCACCAACATTTTACGCTATTACCTAGCCAATCCGTTTGAAAAATTCACCAAATCTGCGCTATTTAACCCAACCCCACCACTGGCACCACCGCGACATATGCGGCACCGGTGACATATGCGGCACCACAGTGACACAAAAACAGACCACGCGACACCTACACAGCACCATCGTGACCCATACACGCCGCGGCCTTTTTTTTCCTTCCAATGTCCCACGCTCAAGCGCGGGCGCACGCATGGATACGGTGTGCGCACACATGGATACGTAAATCAGTGTGTATGAGTTCTCTGTGAGAGTGCGTGCAAATTATTGTTCTGTTGCCCTCACCGTGGCCCTAGCCTCCATTGTCGATCGCGTCGACTGTCGATGCCGTCCTAAATTGGATCTATTTTTATCGATCATTTGCATCCTCCCACACCCTCTGCACTGCATCAGTCTACCACCTCTCTCTTAAGAACAATCATTTTCAACCAACTGGCAATCGCGCTGCCATTGTCTTTGACTACCACCAAAACGTATTAAAGATTTAGGTTTCAGTAGTTATACTTCTTCATTTGGGTTTTAGGGTTGCGTCTTGTTGATTTTTGGTAGAAGTTTTAATCGGATAGTGAGCAGCGACTGCAATTGTTGTGGTGGTGGTGCAGTGGAGCCGGGCTATGATGGCTGTGGAAGGAGGTTATAACAATAATAGTAATGATAATAATTGTAATATTATTCCCACCTTGTTTATATAAGCTTTATCGTGACACATTTACTAACAATTGTTAGCTTTTTAACACCATATATATATATATATATATATATATATATATATGTGTGTGTGTGTGTGTGTGTGGGGGGGGGGGGGGGAGCTGATCCATTGCTCGCGCTGGTAACTTGAGTTAAGTTGCCTGCGCGATCTGGCCATCTACATGCGATCTATGGACAATCTAGATCTTTTTTTTAAAATACATCCGCTAAAATGTAGCAAACGAATTTTTGACAAAAATATCCTCCAGCTCTATTCGCTACATTATGTAGTGGACGAGTAGGCAGACACTATTTTTTTTCCTCTCTCTCTGTCCTTTCTCTCATTATACTTCTGACATGTTTTTTTCTCTCATTTCTCTCATCAATTTCTGACACTTTCTCTCTCCTTTCCTATCTCCCTGTCTCTCTCTCATTTCTTTCATCAATTTTTGACACTTTCTCTCTCCTTCTCTCTTTTCTCTCACCATGATTTCTTTTATGGGTTCAAGGAATGTATTCCATTGATTTTTTGTGGAGTTCATTGCTAAATTTGATCTGTTGACCGCGCCGATTGATTTTGAGCTTCGGTGCAAAAAATGTTTCAGAGATATGTGATGGAGTTGAGGACGACATCGTTTTGTGGTTACTGTCTTGTTTGACATTGCTGCTATGGTAGAGTTTCTTAAGGCTTAAAAGCTCCTTCTACCTGCTAGTACACTGTGGTGCTTTGGGCGAGAACAAGTAAGGATCTGACTGGAGATTATCGTTCTCCGTCGAGACTTTGGCGTGTCCAGCAAGCTGATCTGAAACGAGGCTGTCGTCCTCTCCGCCGACGGGGTCATGGAGAGGTGCAGCGACATGAGCTTCCCGTCAGAGAAGAGCTCGTCAGATGGGAGATCGTTGACCGGATCTTCGAGCCTAAACTCGAAGTCACCAATGTCGGCGCAGAAGACCTCTGGATCTGATATTTCTACCAAATCGATCGGCTTCCTCTGCGGAGAAGACGGAGATTTGACTGCTCCAGCGTCGCTCTTCAATGCCTTTTCTTCGTGGCTGAATGAGATCCTAGGACTCAGCCATCCGAACGACGGACACGTCCCTGGACAGTCCAAGAAACTACCCGGCGACACTCCGATATCGTTCACACAAGCTGACGCCATACAAGACAACAACGCTAAGGCAGCAAAATCTGCAACCAAAAGGTTACCGAAATCACATTATTGGAAAATGCCAAAGATCTAGCAAGAGAGAGAGTGAAAAGAACACGGAGAAAAGAGAAAGGGAACGGTCTTTCCCACCACCCCAACAACCATTTCGAGAGAGAGAGAGAGAGAGAAGAAAGAGAGAGGGAGAGTGTGAAAATTAATAAGAGAAAGGAGAAAGAGAAAAAAATGATGCGAGAAAGGAGAGAGAAAGGAAACAATGTCAAAACATTAATGAGGGAAATGAGAGAGATAGAATTTTATGTCAGAAGATTAGTCCGCTACATAATGTAGCGGATGAGCTGTCCTTTTTAGCTGGAGGGTATTTTCGCCAAAAAATCGTCTGCTATATAATGTAGCGGACAAACTTTAAAAAAATAATTTAAAAAAATCTGGACCGTCCAACTTAGCCCAAGTTGCCAGCGACCGGCTCTTGGATCCCTGTCTCATTAAGCAAGTCAAGAACATGCTAGTCCTTTACCGGGAACCTCTGATCGGACATGAAACTTAACTGCATTATTTTGCTTGTCTTCATTGGCATCACGCTATGCCTGGTGGCTTGATGTTCACTTTCCTTCTTACCTATCCTGGGTGCTGTGGTATGCCTAGCGCAACTATATAATTGGATAAATGTAGTATATGAAAATCCATTCCTTTATAACAAATGGGGAAGGTGCCCCACATAGGTTTTCCGATCAATATATATATATATATATATATATATATATATATATATATATATATATATATATATATATATATATATATATATTTGAATACTCTCATAGCTTGCTATGTACACTTTCTATTTGGCTTTTTGAAAGAATTTTGTTATAATGATTTGAATTTTTATCTATCTCTCTCTCTCTCTCAATTTGATTTCAATTCTTTTTTGCCATTTACAATTCTTCTAATTAAATAGATTTCAAATTTCTCTATTTTCTATGTCAACATGTCCTACTTAAAAATTTTATTTGTATCTTTTTAATTCATTGATTCCTAAGATTTTTTCAAAACTAATTCTCTCTCTCTCTCTCTCTCTCTCTCTCTCTCTCTATATATATATATATATATATATATATATTCCCTTTAATCTTAAATTTCTTCTTTTGTTTAGAGAAGCCTCATGATCTCTATCAGCTTTTCTTTCTAACTAATATAATCTCCCTCCTTTAATTTTATTACAAGTTTAAATATAGTTATTCATCCATTTTATTTTCAATCATTTGTTATATATTCTTACTTTTTTCTTGGTTGCCTTGAGTAAGATAAACCTCAACACACGAGTTATTATTGTTAATATTATCACTATCGTTGCTATAGGTGTGAGAGACTATTTCTTTCATGTTATATACTATTTTTCATATTTATTTGTTGCTAAAAGCGAATAATTATTACTGAAGTTCATTTCTTAGACAAAAAATTCCCAAAGATAATTGTGTTTTACTCGTCTACATGATCTTGTGTATGTACATTGTTGAAAATACCTATTAAGATGTAAATTATTACAACCACAAGTAGAATGTACTTACATTGAACTTTGGGTAGAACATCATGCGTAACTATTGTAAAATGCTCCCAACACTTAACTTTGAATTTTATCTGCTTTTGTAGTTCTGGCGGACTTGAGGCAAGATTGTTCAGTCTTTCCTCTCCATGACCCTTCATCGAGTGAAAATTGTGTTTAGAATATTAGTGTTGCCAACCGGGCCATGTTTTTGACAAAAATGCTCTAAATCTTGTGATGGTGTATATTAAAAATTAGGATATTTTGGTTAAAAGTCATAAAATTTTGGGTGTTTACATCCACTTGTGGTTAATCTGGACATGTGGTGCTCAAACTTCAAATTGTGGTGCTTATGGTGGTGAATGTTATTGGCTACGTGATTTTGATCCTGTTGATGTAGACATATTTCTTAAAATGATTGAAAAGAAAAAAAAAACAAAAAATGGGAAGATCAATTAAATACTAAAAGAATAAGAGTACAAAAGTAATAATATTTAACCAAAATCTATGGACTAATGATTAAAGAATGCTTGTAACTAAAAAAAATTGAGAGGTTAAAACTTTGCAATAAATAAGAATGCATAAGAAAGTTTGTAGAATGAGAGGCAGGTCGGGCCGGGCCTGAGCTTGGATTTAAAGCTGGCCAGGCGAGCGAGGCTGTTTTGGGAGGAAAAAGGGGCTCAGCCAAGGTCCAGACCTTAGGCCCTTCGGATCCGAGCATGTAGAGTTCACTTTAGGCTTTTTTTGGATTGGATCCCGCTGACCCATATGACCCCACCCCGTTTGGCACCTTTACCTCCACTGTTAGTCGCCGCCACCGGCTGCCACCAAACAATCCTAGCAGTCATCGTCACCAAACACCTCCAGAAAATTCTAGCATAAACATGACTAAATTAGACTATTTGCATTGAGTAAAAGTCCACCACAAGTAGTTGGATGAACGATGATTGTATTCCTATATCCAAACTCTAAGTAACATACATAAAAAATAAAAGGTGCCATAAAGATATATTTGCCAAAGGAAAGGAAAAATTACTTTTGAGATTCTATCGTTTGCGTCGTGGTGGTGGTGGTGGTGGTGGTGGTGGGGGGGGGGGGGGGCTGTAGAGATAAAGCAGCTCAAATGCAATAGAAGATTTGAAACCAATAATTTTTAAATTTTTAAAGCTTACTCAGCTTTAAAATTACAGTAAAAATTAATTAAATGTGAAAATAACTAATTCAATGTTGACCTTTAAAATGCATATATCGGTATCACATTTTGACTTCTGCTAATCAAAGTAGCACAAAAGAACCTTTGGACATCATTTTTTTATCTCCTTGTTCTTTTGATAAAGGTTAAGATTAGATTTTTTTTTTTGAGGTGCGAGTGAGCATATATATGTTCTTTACTTAAAAGTTTAACGAGACTATTGCTTGGAACTAAGGTCAGAGTACACTGACGGAGTATTATTTAGGAGCTAGGTCACATGTAATCCAAGAAAATAAGAAAAGGAGCCAATATTTTCGTCACTAGACAGCTTCAGTGGCCCACGTAGCTAAACCCCACCATTCCTTTCCAATCCATCCACACCTGTTTTATCTTTCTGTTGCTGCACTGCGCCCAAAGTTGGGTACTTTGACGACAACAATGTCTTCGCTATCCTTCCTTCAAAGCGGTTACGCCTATTCCCAACAACAGCGGCTTCTTCACCCCCCGAAATTGGTCTCGCCTGCAGTAATAATAAGGCCCCAATACCAGCCTCTGATTGTCGATGGCAAGGTCAGAACCAGAAGACAGGACAGGACTGCCCGCCATTCTCGCCTCCGCAAGAAGGTAGTGCAGTTTATTCTCTTGCGCTGCTTAATACTCCATTTCTGATGTTCCAAAATTTTGCCTTCTCTATTTTAAAAAATACACATCTTGAAGTATTACTGCATCCATTCAACTCTGATATTGATTCGGAAGCTTGCGGTATCAGTTCATTGAACCGAAATCGCAGTTAGGACGACCCATTTGTATTGTACTAGATATTTCTATGCCCTTTTCATCCAGTTTGGTTTTTGTTGCTTTCCTTTTTGATTTTTCTGTCTCAATAAGACTGCCAGACTTCCATTTGGTAGACCCTTTCAGTACTCCGCCGCTTTTAGGGCTTATCAATAAAAAGGTCGAAGCTTTGGCATGAAGTACGCGTGGGCGGCATTAAATAAGCACGGCATTGGTCAATCGAATTTAACTAGTGTGTCAACATTTTGCAGTGATAAGTTAGTAGTATTGGTATTAGAGAAGCGCTAAAGGCCGATGCGCAACAAAGAAGCTGCATACAAGAGTTTTTCTTTTTCTACTGACCATATTATCCGGAATTGATGAAAGAATCGAGGACTCTAGAACTCAAATAACATCTTGATTTGTGAAACCGTGGGCCTTACACTACAGTATTCATTGCCTCAACAGCTCTCCTGTTTCTTTCATGTTAATTAGACCAAAGGCAGGAGCTTTCTCCCAAATACCTGTCACCATTCTATGATTGACCCTGACTTTACCAACCAACGGACCAGTAGCATATTCAAAATCGCAATCATTCAAAGGGATTAAATACTCCATTTCTCTTTGCTCTGTCCATACCCCATTTAGTAGAGCTCTAGTTGTCCCGGACTATGTACTGTTCTGATGACAGGAATTGATAAGTCTTCAAGTTAGGCTTTTTCTAGGAAGGGTGAAATCGATCCTTAGGATGGTCTTGGAATCGTTTTCATTGGTTTTACTGAGATTAAGAGTCGGAAGCTGTAGCTTAATTCAATTAAGGAAAATCAAGAGTTAGGTCAATATGGGAAAGAGATCTGTATATAAGATCTTTGTTTGCCACTAACATACTAACCAAATAACTTAAGCAAGAAAATACTACTTCTTTTCCGCATACAGAACCTTAGTTTTATCCTCTAGATATTTTAGGGTTTGTCTGTCTGAGAACGGTAATGATTAAGGTATACTTCGTATCTAATTGACAATCTTTTAACGTTTATGGGATTTTCTCGATTCGTTGTATCCACAGCTAGTAATTTGTAGCTGGGCAGGTCTCTATTAGCCCAAATCCAGCTAGTACTTGCTTCATGCATTTTGATTGGCAATAGTAATTTTTTTCGTTTGACTTTTGTTATTTTCAACTTTTTTACTGACTTAAGTGGTAATCGTTTACTTGCTTAAGTACTGTATGGTTACAATGCAACTAATGCCATTCTCTGGAAATCATAACCAACCCCCCCCCCCCCCCCCCGGTTCCTTCCCTTCTGAGCTGAGGACAATGCACTAGCCATTACTGTCAATGCTGCCATCCGCGTCTTGTTTTCTCAGGTTGAAGGTACACCAGAGAGACCAAGATTGTGCGTGTTCCGCTCCAATAAGCATCTCTATGTTCAGGTGATAGACGACACAACAATGCATACTCTTGCTTCGGCTTCAACAATGCAGAAACCCATTTCTGAGGATTTTGACTACAGCTCTGGTCCCACAATTGTAAGTTCACAGATGGAATACCTATCAAGTTATAAGCATATCAAATCATAAAATATGACCAAAATGTTGACGCATACAAATTAGTTAGGACATATATTCGGCTGCTTTCGTTTTAGGGTTTAGGGGCTCGATAAAATAATATGGCATCATTATCTCCAACACAGCTCCTCAGCAATTACGAATCTCCCCGTCCACCCTTTAGCTACTTCCACTTGTCTAGCTCCCTTGAAGAAAACCTTCTCAAACCTTCAAGAATAACCAACTCCCTGACCCGAGGTCCTGAGCAAAAGCTCTCACAGCACTTTGCAGTTCTGTTTAGGGCTCTTTGAAAAGTTTGAGCTACTTAGCTATCTGGCCCATGCCAATTACAGCATAACTATTCATCTCATACTGTCTCCAGAACACAAAGGTACTTGGAGATGCATTGTTCAAGATAAATGAGCGTTTGCTCCTATGAAAGCCCCCACAATCTTTACTAATGAATTATAGTGGCATGTCCCTAACTTTTGATTAATTTTTGTCACCATTATAGTACGTGTTTTAGGGAGATTGTATCTCCCACCACAATTCCTCACTATTTTTATTTTCCTTAACAAAGGCAACTTAACATCAATCATGATCTCCTAATATTACAGTAAGTCAGTTCCTTTTAGTTTCTCTCTCTCTCTCTCTCTCTCTCCCCCCCCTCCCTCCCTCCCTCTCTCTCCCTCTCTCCCTCCCTCCCTCCCTCCCTCCCCCTCCTGTTCGTCTCTTGCCAAATCCTGTAATGGGCACGTGGAATGAAATTAGTGTCTTTCTCTCGAACGAAAACTTATTGCCCAAGTCACTTTTAGTTCATCTAGTCAAGGCTGCGTCTTATACCGTAAAGTCGTTCTTACCATTGTCTGTGGAATTGACTCATCATGAACCCCTCGTAGCTTTATGGAGCCCGAGAGATTGAGTTTTAGCAACCTAGGTCGCCACCATTCACCATGAAGTACCTACCTTATGTAATATAGAATCTGCTCAGCTTCAACACGAGCAGGAAATTGGAAAGGAATAGCCACTCATGTTAAAGACCCTGTTTCCTGGGGCTGATTTCCACTTTGATCCCCCAATATTGCACCTTCTTCCTTGCCTGAATCACTTTGAAGAAAGGCCCGACTCATCCACAACTTCTGTGGCGACATTAGACTTTTAATCAGGAGAGGGGCATCTATGCAACCATTGAAGGGTTCCTTGTACCAATCCCACTAATCTAGCCTGTAGCCACACCGTTCCTATCACAACTGGACTAAGCTTCTAAGTATCAAAAGCCAAATACTTCCTCTGCTACGTCCGGAAGATGTATCAATGTCCTCTTGATACCCTCCTTCATCTCCAATCAACAAACCCTTCCTCTCAATCTAATGTCTCCAGTGCCCTCTTGATACCCTTTCAGGCATGATCCTACTTATATAACCACTGCCTCCTTTCACTATCTCGAATAGTGGCATATCAAAAGTCTTCCAATTTGAAAATTATTAATTACCCTCGATACTGCTGAATATGCTCTTATTGCGCAAGCCTGCAACTAAGTTTGGGATCACACTCCACATCATTTTTCTATCTTACAGCTTACCATGTTAACAAAATTTTTTATATGACAGTGAAGTCCTTTACTCGATTACTTGGTTGTTTCCCTTCAGTTTTTCTCCCCGTACATCATATTCAGTTCTCCATGTCATTTGTTGACCACCACCACCACCAACAGACAAAACTACCACCCTAAATAGAACAGTCACAGAAACAGCGTTCGACACCGGCACTGACAGGGATTGGACACCGCAATTTTCAGTTTAACAAATTTGGACATCATGGGACACCACCTGACTTTTTGTCCATAATTTATGTTTGGGCATGTTTATACAAGTTTTAGTAAGACGCCGACTAGTAAACCACAAATAAGAGTCATACTTGAAGTCAAGTTACAGAACATAGATAATATCCCGAAAAACAAGCAAAAGGAAAACAGAAACGTATTTCATCTCCTCCATCCACTAAAATTTAATCAACATCAATTTCCTCATCATGTTCATTCTCCTCTGGACCTCCAACCACTTCAATGCACACACTCATCAAGTGAGAGGTTCTCTTCTATGCAATATTGTCTTCATTGAAAAAGCCGTCTCCCTCTCGGTTAGGCAGAAGTCAATTGAAACAAAAGGCAAGAGTTAAGTCTCCTGTTAGAATTTGACCTATCCTTAGATTTATAAAATGACCACTAGTTTCCTTAATATTCCATCATGACCCTCAAATCAAATTTAAAAAATTTGCAGTTCTATCCCGAAGTGTCAAAGACTTCTGGATAAGGTGTCCAATACGGTGTCTGATAACTAAAAATAAACAAAAATATCAGAACTCTGTCCGGAGGTGCCAGGTGTCGGACATGATACCTCTTCCTAGAATAGGTGTCCGGGCTTCCACCTCTTTCCCTCTATTTGTTTCTCTTTCCTGAATATTCTGATCTCACCACGACAAACCATCACTTTCAAGGTGCAACATATAATTACATGTTTGATATACGACATGTAATTTCCTCCAACCCTATCCCAAAACCTCAGTCTCAGATCTACTCCTCCAGAAAATGAAATTGTCACAATTATAATGCATCCGTCAATGACGTCATCAAAGAAGTCACAAGCAGTGACCTAATCTGCCACTGCCGCCTAAAAACATCCCAAATTAACCCATCCCAACACCAGCACATCATTGTTGACCAAACCCTAGATCGAATCAGCATGTTACTGAACTCAACCCTTGGCATCATCTCATACCTCCCAGCCAACACACACTGCTACTACCAACAAATAATTGAATGATAGCTATATAAATGAAGAAGAATTGAACAAAGGCCTGAATTGGGTGACCCATCTGTATTTTCTGGTGTTGATCACACTATCTCATTCCTCCCAGCCGAAAGTCACTGTTTGGTTGGGGGATTGAGGTGGCAGGAACAGTCATGGGAGCTAAGAAAAGATGGGTCTTGGACTATACTAGCTCTTTGTATGAGCAGAGATTGAATTGGGAAGATGGGTCTGGTCATGTGTTATAGTATGGGAGGGTTTCTGGTGTCAGAGGAAGAGGGGTTGCCGTTACTGGTGCAGTGGCGATGGCTGGCGGCGGCGGTGGTGGTTGGGATTGTTGGCTTATAGAACCTTACGGTTGACATGAAACACATGAAGAGGAAAAACAAAAAAGCAAAAAGAAAAGAATGTATTAAATGCTGTTGGGGGTAGTTTGTGCAAAAAGAACCAAATATGGTGATGTGATTCACTTCCAGCAGAAAGAACCAAATAAGGTGATGTCATTCACTTCCGGTAACCTTAGGTAACACTGTAACAGATAGCATAACAAGCTATCAAACCACAATGTGCGGAGTGGGATTTTAAAACTTAGCTGTAAGCGTCTGCAATTAGGGCAAATTTTAGTAGTGCTGACATTTAACTAGCCTATCTGAAAAAGTGCCCTGTCCAATTTCTCTGTTTGACTTTGGATCCTTGGTTGATTTTCTGTTTAAATTCTGTGTGTAACACTGAGTCATTCGAGATATATGTTTCCTGTCTGGTCTGCCAGTTGCACACTGAGCTTAATGAGGATAGTGCTAACGTGCTCAACCACGCTGGAGTTAACTGGTTTTACTACCACTACAATATAGGTTTGCCATTTAAGCGAAGCAAGGCAAAATACACTGACATACAACTTGTTTATTATCAAAATTTGCAGAATATGGCCAATATAATACTGATAGTCTCTATCTGAGTTTTCTGTTAATATGGTTGCCATTGGTTTCTTGTCAGAGCCCCCTTGTCCATGTGCTAATGAAATGGAAATGGACGGGAGAAACAAGAAATGCTGATATTTGCTAGATTTTTGTTTCGTGTCAGGATGTGGCGAAAAAAGTGGGTGAAGTTATTGCAAAGTCCTGTATAGAAAAAGGGATCAATTGTGTGGCCTTTGATCGAGGTGGATACCCTTATCATGGACGCATCGAAGCCCTGGCTGATGCAGCTCGAGAACATGGCCTTATGTTTTAGAACTTTAAGCAGTTCATGTTTCTAATTATTTAGCTAGTTGTTTCTTTCTTTGGGTGAAATTGTCGGTTTAAATGTACTGTCAACAACATTTCCAGTTCTATGGTTATCTTTCTTTTTGGCCAACTTGAGGGGAATACTAGTTCCTAAGGGTGCTTTGTGATTAGTTAATCGTCTTCTGATAATGATGGTGCCAAAAACGTTGTACACCAACTAAACACCACAGCTATTAAAACGTTGTCTTCAGAGGTTCATTGCCTGCTTTGGGTGGCAATCAGTTCGACGACAATGACCCCCAAGGAAAGCAAGAACATAGCTAGCTACTTCAATTGGTACTTGTTTAGTATCACGGTTGGCTCTTGTATTGGTGTAACAGTGGTAGTATGTGTAAGTTTTAACGTTGGCCGGGACAAGTGCTTCATCATCTCCATGGGTTGTGCTTTTGCTGGTCTCTTTGTTGTTTTGTTGGGAATGCCATTTTACCGTGTCCGAGTTCCCGGAAAGATTGCCCTGCTGAGCGTTTTACGGGTACACACACAAACACACATTGAAGACTAATAAAAATGCACTAGTATATACCATAGCGTACATATAAAACTATTAATCACCTCCTTTATTAATTCAGGGTTCTGTTTGATTGATTCTTTACACACGTGTACACTTGAGTGGTCATTTGAGATGTTCAGCTGTTGCAGGTTTTGGTGGTGACAGCCAAGAACTGGGCAGTAGCGCTGCCACAGGACTCGTGTGAACTATATGAGATAAATGACGTCGAGTCCGTTACACAGAGAACACATCCCCCACAGCTTCCAAATTCGGTAGGATTCTCTTATCTTTAGTCCAGCGTCCTTGACATGACTTTTACTCCTAAAACTAAAACTAAACCTAAAGGGGCGAACTTACCTTATCTGTTTTCCTAAATGCCTTGTCGATTAGACCTTAAATTTAAAGAGAGAGAGTTCAGGGACTTGGACGGTTGGACCCCCTCTAACGAGCCTGTTAAGATGAACCAATCAAGTCAATGCCTCGAGGAAATCTAGTACGGTTTTACCTCACACCCTTTGCCGCTCCACCGAGTGAAGCAAAACTTGCAAACCCCGAAAATCAGTGATGACTCAGCTATGATTTCAATTACTCTAGTACATACATGCACGCGTGCAGACACCATTTTGAACATCCTCATAGGTATAGTTGTCCTTGAGTTAACACATCCACTGAAGATTTGCAGGAAGTTTGAGTTGGGGAGAAGGTGGAATACCGAATTAGCAGAAGATATTAAATTACTCTGAACAAATCATCCCTTGAATAACAACGATAGAGTACATGTCAGATGGAGATGAATAGATTTGTCTCACCCCCTACGGGGTGGTGAGGAGATGCTTCATCCAAGAGGTGCTACAGAAGATACTATTGTAGCTTCTTACAAAATTAGAAACCTTCTAGTTGCTTCCTTCTTCAAAACCCGGCCGTAACCTTTCTAATAATTTGTCTACCTCGTATTTGGATGGCAAATATAGTCCTTCATGGCAACTTGTACTTGTTATGCCTACGTACGAGTTCTCGTGTCAACTTTTCAATATAAAGGCTAGAGCCACTGAGACAACTTTGACATACAGAAATGTATTGGCTCGGCATACAGAGATGATTGCAATTGATTGATAAAGGTCATTGACTCCATGTGGTGGTTAAGTTCCAAACCGAAAGTCACAAAAATATGCAAATTTGTGGTATATGTCAACCTTTATATAGTTGTAATTTTAATACTCCGAAAAGGGCTTTACGTAGAAATCACTAGCTTAGATGTACCGGAATAAGGCAAGATCATCCAACTGCTTGTCAGCCTAGTGCAACAGATCATTGGGTTGGCTCCTTACTTTCATCAACTTTAGGCCGAGTATTTAGGAGCACCTGAATAATGATACCAAATTATGTTTACAGCGAAATGGCAAGATATTCATGAACGGAGAGAATATTGTTGTCTAGCTAGATGTTATAATCAATTATGGAAAGGGAACAAAACTCACCTTTCGAAGCATGGTATTCTCATTAATCAAAGTAGAAATCTTTTCTTCCAATGTTGAGTTTCTGTCATGCAATTCGTTGGCCCTAGATTCCAGATCACTTACATAGACTTTCTTTCTCTCACGAGCTTGTTGAGCAGAGACTCTGTTCCTCAGTAACCTATGTACATTGGTGTAGACCATAGAAGGTTGATCAGGGAAATTTGAAACAGAGGAAGCTGTTGATGTTGCACATTGAGTAAAAGTTGCAAACAAACTCATTGCAACATCAAAGATAGACACTTTCTTTAATTTTTCTGTTTAGCGGCTAGTTCTGAAGGATATCTCAGACACTACTTGCGGCTAGTTTTCACAATTAAAAATTTCTTCCGGAACTACCAACTTGGTCTTCTTTATAGGGATTGAGGAGTTTCAATGGAAAAGGGGACTGGTGGATGAGCTCCAAAAAAGAGTTGTTTGAGCTACCCGTCTCCACTTATACTCGTAGGGTCGATTCTGAACAATGTACATGTTGACCCTTAAAAATGTCAAGAGTTTCACAACGAATTTGCCTCCCAAGTATGGTTATCTTTAAGCCGTGCACTGCCAAGAGAATGCTAATCTTTCGATCTAATATCAAGGAATGGGGTATGTACAGAGTGTGAATGTACATGTACCTCTTGAGTTTTCTGTACTCCCGATCAACGGGGTTACGACCCCGTCGACGGCTGGGAGTAATCTGCTGAAGCTCTGACGTATTTTTGGCCGAGTCTGTGACCTGGGGCAGTACTCGAGCTTCCACATCCGGAACCGTGAATAGATCTTCGTCGCTTTCTTCTGGATAAACGATGATGATAGTGGCATTACATACAGTCACAGACATACGATCAATGAGAAGAAAAAACCTCAGAAAGCCCTGACACATGCATGGAGTAATGCAGTGTTACGACGTATAGAATGGTTTTCTAATAACCGACGGCACTAACCCAGCTGTTTACCCTTTTGGTCATCATGAGCAGTAGTGTGCCTCCATGAATTAGGAGGAGAAGAAGAGCCGCCGCCACCACCGCCGCCACCGTGATCGTAAGCTGACGACGATGACGCTGCTGGCCTAGCTGGTCGATGCATCCGTGATGGCATTAGTTACTTGTATACAATCAATATTACCGAATTGGTAGCACTCTGCAGTCGTCTGAAGACAATTTGTAATGATTAAACGTATGGGTGCCTGGAGTGCTGAGCGAGGCAATATATTTTGCAGGCTGGGGCTGAGGCCGAGGCTGAATGAATTCGAGAGAGTTACCTGTTACGACACTAACGTGGATGTGGGGGGGTGGATGGTCGTAGACTGGACCTCATCTTTCCCGAGTCTCTCCATCTCCTCACCTAGTCGTAGTTGCTTCCTCTCCCAATCAATTTTCTTCCATAAACGAGAAATGGGCAAAGTTCGGTCCAAGAACGGACACGTTGATGCTCAAAGGGCCGCCCACTTTTGAACCAGAGGGGAACTCCATTACAACCTAAAAAAAAAAAGAAGGATAAATCCTCGGGTAAATACTTTACGATCACACTATATCAATTTATTTGCACATATTGCAAAATGTACCTTTTTTTTCCCTTCATAATAACCCTTGTACTTGAAGTGACATTTCTTTTCTCTAAATCTAAAGGACCTTTGCAGGCGGTTACAATTTTTAATCTTAAGGGACCAGTAATTTGGTTAAACTTGCAATTTCTTTTCTTAAGTTTGGTTTCAAATTGAAAATTTCGAAAATAAACGAGTTGTGATTGGGCCTTGTTTGTTTCAAGTTGAATGCTTGTAATTAAGTTCTGTTTTAGAAGATTGATGCTCAAAATTTCGGTTCAAGTTGGATCCCACACATTTAGCTCGATTTTACCCAAATGAACACCCTTAGATGCTAGCACAACTACAAGGAAAGGAGAATGACAGAGAAATTTCAAGAGAAAAACGTACATAGACAGTACATGATGACAATTAAGGGTAGAACTTAAGGTAAAGTATCATGAGAGAGCAATAAAAAGAATATATGATAGAAACGGAAAAGATTATAGCAACCCACGATGAGAGAAATACAAAGAATTCCCAAATGTAAGACTTTCAACTAAAGAAAAGAAGTATGAACCATAGCATCCAATGAGAGAGGCATCTTAGGGTACTACAGGAGTGGTAGTCTTTAGAGACTGCAAATAGTGACGAATTGTAGAAGTGGTCGTTATTAGTACCTAACTGCAGATTCACAACAGGACCAATAGTCAAGTTAGTTGGTTGCTCTGTTGGACTAGCCAAAACAGTAGTACAGCAAAGATCCATAGCTTAGGTACCGTCAATTGGTTTTACCACCGCCACCGCCACCATCAATTGGTTCCTCCACCACCGCCGCCGGTGTCACTCGGTACAACCAGGAGCAGCTTAAACCAACCTGCCACCATTTGCGGCGTATACTTCCCTCAACGACGATTCCGATAAGGCTAAACTCGCTCAGTTACTCTCTTTTTTATTGTAACAGTTGATATTTTCATGTATCTGTATGTAAACAGTATGTACGTGTATATTTATATATACGTATAAAAGTGTTATACATGCTTATGTAATACCTACTCACAAGCACACTGGTAATTAGCAGTTGATTAAAGCAACATTGTTGAGCTTATGGAAAAAAAATTAGAGATTTGTGTTCAATGAGAACATTGCTACCTTATAATTTTTTGTGACTTTCTATTGTGCTGGAAATCAACGAGAACAAGGACTCTCTTAAGTCTATTGCAACCCTAAAAGGCATTATTCATCACTTCCACCTCCTGTAATACGTGACTTGTGTTGTTTTTGTTGCCTATTTTACCTATTATTTTGCGCAAGTTGTGACTGGGCTGAGAACTGCAATGATATACTAGCCTCATGATATGAGTCCACCGTGTCAAAATGTATGGCCATTTCTATTGATATACTAGCCTCATGATATGACTCCACTGTGTCACAACGTGTGACTTCACTGAGTGACGAGTAATGATCGATCAAGACTATCATCCTTTTCCCGACTGCAATGACGTACACAAGAACTCTAGTTTCTCTGCCTGCTGCACCCAAGAAGCCACGATATCCAAGCAAGTAGGAACTTTGGAGGTAATACATAAGGTGCTTAGTTGATGGTGTATGTTATCAAGACTATCATCCTTTTCCCGACTGCAATGACGTACACAGGAACTCTAGTTTCTCTGCCTGCTGCACCCAAGAAGCCACGATATCCAAGCAAGTAGGAACTTTGGAGGAAATACATAAGGTGCTTAGTTAATGGTGTATGTTATGCTTAAAGCTGAATAATTTTGGTTCTTATTCTCTTGGTTAGATATCACGGCAAGTAGAAGATCAGAAAGCAGAAACAAGGCTCATGACAAATGTTTTAACTGTATATAGAAGCACCTAAATAACTTTTGCTGAAGCACCTGAATCTGACTGACTTCTTTCTCTTTCTTTCTTCTGGCTATGCACATTTTGAGAAAATACGGATGGCCGAATCGGTAAGAACAAACATGAAACTCAATATAACAAGAAAACTTAAGTTGCAGGCACAGTGGGGGCGAAACGGAGGCTTCTTTTGTAGCCAAGTTGCAGGATATGACGCTTACAGAATTGCAGCATAACAAACATGTGACCACAATTGATGGTCAGTACGTAATTACCATGTCTCTGCATTTCATACATGGCTTACTAGTATGACGTCTATGTCCATATATCTCTTTATCTGCATAATGCCACCTTGTGTATAGTTGTTGGACTACGTAAAATCTAAGCTTTGGCTTTAATGTGTTCAACTTTTTTGTTTTTCTTTCTTATTGTTTTGTATTTCATTTGAGTATTGGATGTGTTGTCCTTGTGGAGTTTATGGGTGTGTACGTAAGTTTATCTGCATAATACCAAATAGCTTGTAGTTGTTCGACTACATATAATCTTTAAGTGTTCCCTCTAATGTGTTCAACCTCTTGGTTCTTCTTTCATATTGTTTTGTATTCTGTTCGAGTATTGGATGTGTTGGAGTTGTTATGCATGTGAATGATACGTAATCTGTTATCCTTGGTTGAAGTAACTTATTTTGAAACTTGTGCCTTAAGCTGGCTTCCAACAGACTTCATCAAGAACAGGTAATTTTGGGCAGGATTGTGATCCTACCAGAACAACCAGGTAACTCTATTTCCTTGCTTTATCTCAATCATTTCAGATCTTAATTGTTAATGAACCTTATTTGATGATATAGATACGTGAGGCTTTGACATGTCTCCTTTGGAAGTTTCAATATATCTGTTGATATATGTCTTGTATTTATGTCCTACAACGGTTACTCAAAGAAGGTTGCAACTAGACCCTTATTATATAAGACATATTGTCCTACATTGGTTGGGGAGAGAAGATCACTGCTTTCTCCAAGTATAAGTAAGGTGTCTTGTACTGTGTTTAAGGCCAAGATAGAAGAGTCCTTATCTGAGTAGGTCAAGAGAGAAGAGTCCTTCTTTGAGTAGGCCAAGAGAGGAGAGTCATAGAAGAGTCCTTCTTTGAGTAGGAAAACAGTTGAGAGATACACGTGAGGGAGCGTTGTAAATCTGACTTGTGCATAGTGGATTTGAGTTATCTCATATTTCTTGTGTTTTCTTCTTTGGTTATCGTGTTCCATACATATTTATCTAGAGTGATTTTGTAACAAGTGGTATCAGAGCTTTTAGGTTTATTTTTTGGGCAAAATTGAAATCGATTTGAGAGGATAAATATGTAGACAACACGACCATGAAGTATGCCTGTGACAATTCGATGGGAAGACAAATTTTGGCATATGGCAGAGCATGGTAAAGGATTTGAGCAGTGCGATAGGGGATGCCTGCATGAGAAGCGAGCTCTAGGCACTTGGAGAGCACTTGCAGTGGACTGTAGCAAGTCAGGTGGAGCTAATCTTCAATAGATTAGATGACTTGGAGGTAGACAGTCGATTGGCTATGTAGCAGAAAGTCAATGTGTTCGCGGAGGAGCTAGATGACTTGATCGAGGAAAGGGTCACCCATTTCATGAAGGGGAGGTGCAACAGCGCAAGGACCTCAAGGGACAAGTCGTGGAACTCCAAGAAGAACTAGCTACTTGTAAGAAGGAGCTTACAAGAGCTACGAGGCACGGGTGTATCGCGGTGCAGCCAAGGCAAAAGAAAATGCCAGAGCCAAGATCGTACGATGGAACGAGACAGGCGAGGCAGGTGGATAACTTCTTTTCGCACTTGGAGCGGTACTTTGAAGCCCTCGACATCGATGACGAGAAAAAGAAGGTGCATATGGCAGTCATGTACCTTACGGATACAGCTGCCTCATGGTGGAGGCATCGCTACACGGATGGGTGCGATGTCAAAACGTGGGAGAAGTTCAAGCGTAAACTACAAAGGCAGTTATATCTGGATAGCGTTGATGATAAACCTTCGACGGCTGAGGCAGAAGGGAGAATCCGCGAGTATGTTAAGGAGTACTCGACTTTGATGCTCAAAATACCAGAGATGTCCGAGAGGCAGCGACTATGCTCTTCTTTGACGGGTTGCAGTATTGGGTTGCCACAGAGTTGTAGCGAAGGGAACCTCACGACTTGGCTTCTGCATGATGATTGTCGAGAGGTTAGGAGACTTCAAGCAATGTGAGAGGCTGAGATCTCCAAGGCACGAGCGTGCCAAAGGTAGGGGAGACGGTAGGTCGAAGAGTGGCTCGCCCAAGGCAACCGATGATGAGTGGAATGAGGACGAGGGACGTCGCTACCATCACAAAGGGGAGAAGAAGAATGGAGGAAGTCGCAAGCAGGGTGACTCTCGTGACTACAAGGCTCATGGGGGGCCTAGAGGAGGATGTTTCTACGGTGCAAGTCATCATTACGGGAGGTATTGCCCGCACAAGGGAGTCATCAAGAACGTTGATTTGAGGATCTGCAGATGGACAAGGAAGAAGGACTTCAACATCATCGACATGGATGAGTTTGGGGTGGTGCTTGGGATGGACTTCATGAAGAAGTCGAGCACTGCGCTCAATCCATATTGCAGGGTGATGATGATGATAGTAGGTAAAGAAGGCCAATTGGAGTGGATGATCCTGTTGGTGTCCAAGGATGGGGCTAACGCACATAAGAGGATTACTGTGTTACAGATGGACGAGGGATTGATGATATGCTACGTTGAGTGGCAGATGGGGCCGAGGACCTACGCGGTTGATATGCTCACAAAGACAATCACGATAGAGAAGTTCAAGCATTGCTTGAACTTGATTCATCTTCTTTCTTGCTGAGTTCAAGGTGGAGTGCATTCCTACCTTTAGAGGGGATGCAAGGTGGAGTACATAAAGAAGGTATTAAAGACATATTACACTTTTCTCATGGAGTGGTGTGTTAATACAAGCCAAGGTGGAGATTGTTGATATATGTCTTGTATTTATGTCCTACATCGGTTACTCAAAGAAGGTTGCAACTAGGCCTTTAGTATATAAGACATATTGTCCCACATTGGTTGGGGAGAGAAGATCATTGCTTTCTCCAAGTATAAGTAAGGTGTCTTGTACTGTGTTTAAGGTCAAGATAGAAGAGTCCTTATCTGAGTAGGTCAAGAGAGGAGAGTCCTTCTTTGAGTAGGCCAAGAGAGGAGAGTCCTTCTCTGGCCTTTCCAAAGAAGAGTCCTTCTTTGGGAAGGCCAAGATAGAAGAGTCCTTATCTGAGTAGGAAAACAGTTGAGAGATACGCGTGAGGGAGCGTTGTAAATCTGACTTGTGCATAGTGGATTTGAGTTCTCTTATATTTCTTGTGTTTTCTTCTTTGGTTATCGTGTTACATACATATTTATCTAGAGCGATTTCGTAACAATATCCTTGGAGCATTTTACTTAAAAACTTGTGAATCTTGTATTGTCTTCATTTTAGAGTCACTTATTTTGACATTCCGCTCCCTTACACGTATTCTTGGAAGGCATGGTGGTGCTAACAAAACTGCTCTACGGCAATTGCTTTTGGCCTCTCCATCTTCTTCAAGCATATGGTATCCCCGTTGCACTTGGCCTTGAAGCATCTGATATCTTTAACATGTATCAAACTTTGATTACTAAGAAGAATTTGTTCTTTTTTTGGTTCACTTAATTATGGACCCGAAGTAGATGATATAGTGCTGGTGTTCTTCTTTACATCTCACCCTGTGAAGTTCCCATTTTGTGAGCAGGTAAGTTTCTATTTCCTTTTAGCTTCATTTGAACTAGATATTTGTTGTTGAATTATTTTATAGCTTCTTTACCGAGTTTGCCAATTCCAACAATCATTCTTTTCTTATATAAACGTACGGGAGGCTTTGGTTGTTTTAACTACCACGTTCGTGCCACATTTAATCACGTATATAGTTGTTGCAGAGTTAAAGGTTGGGAATATTTAATCTTTTATTGTTTGGAACTTTAAGTGACTTTTCCATGGAATTAATTGGGGTTAAGAGAACCGGTTGTTGTTCCACTGCATTGGTCATTGCCTCGTGTACACGCTGCGATTGACATCCATTTTGCTACATTGCTCATGTATATCGCAGGACTATATTTAGTTCAAATTGGATGCGGACGTAGCTAAGGGGTTTGTGTTGCTTTTGCATTTACTCGCGCAATTATAATTGTTTCTTTGATGCAGGTGGGCAACCAATCTGCTATGCTACGTCGCATTGGATGGTTAGTGGCTGCAACTCAAACCGATACCACCTTGAGAAGCTACAGCTTCTTCCCCGCTTGGAGCCCCACTTTGTGATTAGGAATATAATAATCCTTGTACTTGGACAGAGATTTTAACGTAGCAATTTTGATTTTTGTTTCGAGACTACTGTCGCTGTCGCCGCCGCCACCACCATCCCTGCCCTTGCCACGCCACTCATCCGTTGTTGCCGTCGCTACCATCACCAAAGAAAAAACTCAAAATACCACAACCATCACCGAAAAAAAAAAACTGAATAATCAAACACTTAAAAGAAAAAAATCAAAATAAAAATTAGGTAATTAAACACTCATTAATTTTTGTAAAAAGGAAAATTAAATTGGTTTTGTTTTTTGTTTTCTTGAAAACTGAAAACCAAACTTAGAATTCAAGGTAGTTATTTTGTCTAGCATCGTCTTGTTTTCTTGATTTGTACAGGCATTTTTAGGCTTGGACTTGCAATAACACGTGAGAGATAGAGGCAAAAAAAGCACTTTGACCTATACTATTCATCGCTATAAAAGTTTGCAGATTCCGAATGGGGAGCGAAGCTCTGTCGACCCCCCCTCTGGTCAAAGGTTTGGTCATCATATTGGTCCATAAAGCGACTGTCAAGCATAGGTCGATTGTCGCTAAGTTTTTAGTGACTAAAATTTGTAGTGACTGAAACAGCGACCGAGTCAGATCTGTTGCCTAGGGCTAGGGCTGTATACGAACGATGTTCGAGCCGAACAGGGGTGTGTTTGAACTTGGTTCGTATAATTCCAGGGATGTTTGAGCTTAGCTCGTGTTCGTTTAGGAGCCAGACATGGGTGTTTGAACTCGGCTCAAGTTCGTCAACGCACAACTTAGGCTCGACTCGGCTCGTTCGTCTAAAGAGACAAACTGAATCAACAATCAAAAAATGGCCGGAGAAACGACCGGAGAAGAAGAAGAAGACGGATTTCTGGATCTTCTCACATATCAAAGACTTGGAGTCGTAAAATATCCCAGATCTGATCGAGGGATGCCAAATCTGTGTGGAGGAGCAGCTGCGTTTGTGGGCCTGTGGCCTGATTTGGAGGAGGTCTAGCCGGCAATGTGGGCGATGATTTGGCCGGCGGTGTGCTTGTGTGATGAGAGAGAGAGAGCATATGGTGTTTGACGACTGTTCGAGTGTCCGAGAGAAGGTCGTGGCGTAGGCGGTGGTCTGGCCGACGGTGTGGGCGGTGGTCTAGCCGACGTTGTGGCTGTATGATGACTACCAATATTGGCCGGCAATGTGCTTGTGTGATGAGAGAGAGAGAGTATAGGGAGTTTGACGTTGTGGGTGTTTGTTGAGTGTCTATGAAGAAAATAAACTTCGTGAGAGAGAGAGAGAGAGAGAGAGAGAGAGAGCATGGGTGATCCACATGCTTCCACGTCCCAACAGATGGTAGATATTTTTGTAGGTTTATAATATATATTATATTTTTTTAATGAGTAAATGAACCGATGTTCTTTTATAAGGCTCGGCTCGTTAAGTAAACGAGCTCTCTTGTTCACGAACGTTGATAAATAAACATCATCATGTTTTTTCATGTTCGATTTACCTATTACATGAACGAGTTTCAAAAAGAACGAACAGCGAGCTGTTCGTGAACAGCTCGGTTTATTTACAGCCCTAGCTAGGGCTATAGAGACTACCAAAGCTGTTTCTTGTCGTGGGGGAGCTCCCTAGACAAGTAAGTAATGGAAAATGATCTCATCGTACTAATTTTTTTTTTTTGGTAATAAGATAATTGCATTGATAGAAAGAAAGACTACTGGGAATAATGTTTTGCAGCCTTATGGCCTTACAAATAACATTCTGAGCCCAAAGTAAGCATCAAAATAAAATACTAAAAGACAGTCTCAAAAGGATTAGTAAAAATACTACCCACTATATACTCCATCATATCTGAAGATCATTAGCTGCTCAGGATGTTGCATACTCAATCTTAGTAAACGGGTATACGCGCCTGACAGGCAAAACGAACTAAAGATCGTGCTAACTTGAAAAGCAGAAAATCCCTAAAAAAATATGCACTTGCCAATGCCTGTACAAAATCCCTAGATGCGTTTTGAGCATTGATCTCCAAATGTCCTTTATATCGTTGTTGGGATTTTTTGAGCTGTTTTCAGGAAGTCTTGCAGTTCCATATCAAGTATATCGACTAGAGCTTTGCATTGTGTGACAACTGCTAGGTTTTTAACTAGTCTTGTTTATGTCAATATTGCCTAAGGTCTAAGGCAGGGGATCTGGTTTCTGCATATTTGATTATGTTAGTAATGAAGATTTTCTCTCGGCTTTCAATGATTATACGGCTAAACCAGGACTCAGTTCCATGTAAATGCCAAGAACTGCAGTTTTGGTACTGATCTCCTCATTTCGAGTACTATTTCGTATTTCCGAAACAACTTAACAACTTAGTAGTAGTATATATGGGACAAAAGAGTTCATTTTGGCGCTGCATTGATGATGGGCCCCTCACATCGAGACGTGATCACTATCACATCTAATCGTTCAGGTCTCTGAATTATAGAGCATCTTAATTTGGATTATGGAAAAAGGAAAAAGAAAAAACTCAATTAAAAATCTCACCATGATTCTCATTCATCACGGGGATTCCCTCCGTACCGGAGAAGCGTACATTGGTGACCCAAAACAGAGATAAAAAAGACAAAGAAAGCAAGCATCGATCCACTGCCATAAACGTGATTGAGGCAGGTACGCTAGCTCTAATTAATATATGCCTCCAGTACTCCAACATTAACCACCCACCTTAATTCTATCCGGTTCCTTTCTTCATATTTGGCAGTTGATTCCAGTACCTAATCTAAGCTTCGTATATACGAAGTGAAGTGAAGTGAAGTGAAGACGAAGAAGCAGCATAGAAATCAAACCAGATTCCAAGTTGGAGTTTTCCCCATGCCAGCCTACACTTAAACTGGTGATGGAGCGGCGCGGCCTGGGAATACACCGTCAAGAAGCGACGTCACAGGTTCTGGGCTTGGACTTGTCCAAAATAGACCACATCACCTGGACATCTTCATATGCACATGCCATCACTTCCCCATGCAGATTCATTCTCCTACGCTTTTCAATTTCATCCACTTCTCCTCCTGCAAGCAAATTAATCGAGTACAACATAATAGTTAGCACACAAGTGTTATAGATTATTATAAATACATGAGAATCCATCTCGACGGACTCTAGTAGTTGCTAGCTGTGGATGACATGGATCGGATGATAATGAATGAGGACGTATGTACGCACCCTGGTGGGACTTCTTATCCCTGGGAGTGGTAGGCTGTTGCTGATTGAAGAAAGTGCAAGCTTTCTTGAAAGGAGATTTGATTGTTCTAACCCAAGAAGTCGTCATTGCCGAGCGAGGTAGCTAGGTAGAGATATATGTGTACGTTTGTTTCGGTATGATTTGTCGATCGAAATGAATCTCCAAGGGGCCAGGTTTATTATCCGTAAAAGTACGAGCTAGTGTACTAGCTAGCTAGCTAGCTATATATATATAAGTGGAAGGAGAGAAGAGAAGAGATGGTAGCTATTCTGTAGAAGGGGAAGAAGAAAAAGAAGAGAGGAGGAGGTACACGCCTCCCTGCCTGCCTGCCATGTGTGTGGGAAGGGAAAGGAAGGGAAGGGAAGGCAAGATCCGTGAGATGAGCTTTTGATGGGTTATTATCACTCCTTTTCTTATCTTCAAACCAAATCATATTTTCTTCTTAATAAGTTTTTCCCTGCCGACTCCCTGCACCTTGGCACATGGCGCACGCGACCTTTTCATGTGAACCCACCTCCCCCATTTTCACTTTCCATGAAGGTGACTTTGCAGAAAAGAATAATATTTGTACATGTATATTAGACATACACACACACATTAGTGTTTTGTGGAATTGAAAAGATGGATGGAGGACAGGTTTACGTAGTGACAACACAACTATCTCATTTGTATTTCAAAATAGTTATCAAGACGTTATCACGAATAACATTTTCTACCGTCTCATTGTGTAGGCAAAAAGATTGTGGTCCTTTACCCGGATAAAATGATCCTTAATTAGCATATACATAACGATGCATTTGTCCTTAGACTTGGTTCGGGGTGATTTTTAGTAATGTACATCTACCCACTATCCTTCGTATCTATCTATCTATCTATCTATCTATCTATATTGGCCCAAGTTATGCGTAACTTCATCAAAGATAAGAAATTGTGGCGCTACCTTACTGGCGATATTATTATACCCGTCCAAACTGCAGGTGAACCTCAACTAAAATTCGATGAAAGACTTGACAATTAGGATAGCAAAAATCATCAGATAATAACCTGGTTTCGCAATACCTCTGTTCCATTTGTTTATCAACAGTTTAATCGCTATAATACTTGTTGAAGTATTTTAACAAAAAAATTCTCTTTGTTTTCAAGATTGAAAAAGCATTGAAGTTTTGAGTAAAATTATAAAGTACTTTAGTCCCACATTGCTTGAAAATGGAAAGAGAAAATTTTCTTACTACTTAAACTTTTGGAAAGTTTTGTCCCACATTGGCCATTGTAAAGAACTTTAAGGAGTATATAAAGTGACACTCCTTGGCCTTTAAGTAAGATGCGCTTGAGTTTAAGACTCGCACGCGCAAGGGGGGAAGGACAAATTTACGGATGCTCTGTGGCAGCATTCCGGCCTCTCCCCGAAGTTCGTGTGGGACTATGGCATGTCTATTTATACTGCAAAATATAGCTGTTGGGCAACAGTAATATTCTTCATTACTTCCCAACAGTCATATTTTTTATTGCAGCACTTTATTTCTGAAATAAATTTTGGATTTATTTTTTGTAACAGATTTCCAACAGCTATTTTTCTTCACCTATAAAAGGAGACCTCTTCCTCACTTTTCAACACACAACTCTCAAACTCTCTTTTCTGATTTCTAAACACTTAGACTTGTGGGCGTTTTGGTAAGGTATCGAGTGAAGCTTCTGCTTCATTCGTTTGTGCAGAATTACGAGTGAAGTAACAGTGAAAGCTGGGCTGTTGTATCCCGGAGGCGACGCGTGAATAACCTTGCTGCACCGGTGGTAATTCTCCGAAGGGGCGCGAATCGTCTTAAGAGAGCGACCTAGTCCGCGCCTCAGCCAGCTATTTTATATTATATTTTTGGAGTTGTTCTTGTCTATTTCTTGCAACAATTCCAACAATACTGCCAAAGAAATTTGGGATCTTTTGGCTCAGCGATACACTACTGCAGATCTTGCTCATCAATATCAGCATTCCCTTCATTGGATGAAACAAGAACCTGGTCAGTCTATCAATAGCTTCCTTTTCTCATATGCAAGGGATTTGTGATCAATTGAAAGTTTCAAAACCATCATGGACTTGTTCTGAGGATTCAGCTCATTTTATTGTTTACCGTGATCACCTTCGCCTTATTCAGTTTCTTATGTCTCTTACTGATGCTTATGAATCTGTCTGAAGCTCCCTTCTGCATCGGAGTCCATTACATACCCTAGACAATGCCGTTGCTGAACTTCTTTTCAAAGAAACACGTAGAGGCCTTCTGCAGACCCGTCATCCTGATATTGTTCTTGTTGCTCCTTCCCGACCTTCACACATTTCTTCACCCTCATAAGCTTCGAGACGTTCGTCATCTTCTTTCTTTCCGCAGGAATGCCGCTATTGCCATGAGTTCGCTCATAAGACTCTTGATTGCCCTGTACGCCCTTGCAGACTATGTCGTAGGATTAGCGCTGAAAAATGGTCCAAGAATACCAGCTCAACTAATGCTCCACCAAAACTGGGGATTCAATATAGGTTCAAGCCTCTTTCCCACTCTGCTGATGTTGCATATGATGTGCGTTCTGATTCCTCGTTTTTCGCCCTCTCAGTTAACGATGTTGCTGAAATAGTAAAGCAAATCATGTCTAATTCTGGTACTCCATCTTTCTCTGCTCTTTCAATTAATTCAGGTAACTCCTCTTGGTATTTTGATTCTTGGTGCTGCAATTATATGACATCTGATCCTTTTTTCTTTTGTCTTTAAGTAACACTAGCTAATGTGCCCGTGCAAATGCATGGGATGCAATGTAATTTGATTTTAGTGCTAATTATTTATTTTAATAGAGCCTATTTAGTTTAAATTAAAGTTTCAAAAGACAAAGAAAGATAATTAATTTTAAAGACAAATGAATTAATACATTTATACATCTTAAATGTAATAGTTGACATTACTCAAGTATGTAAGTTTCTCCCGTCAATTAGTCCACTGCATACTATGTAAGAATCATAGTAAAACTGAGAGAACATTTTAGCCCTAACTTTGGTTATAGACTATTGTATCGTCTAAAACTACTACGTACTAAGGAAAAATATGTATGACAAATTTCACCAACATACTATTTTTGAGATTCTTATTAATTATTTTGTGTACCAAAATCTAGTAAAGAATATTTGCATAAGATAGGTCTAATTGCCTCTTTTGTGACGAAAGGATATGGGCTTAGCGAAAAAGGGTGTAGATTTAGTTTTACTTTTTCTCTTTCTTTTGGTGTAAAATATTGACAAATCCACATATATCCTAAAGTCACGCCTTATATATTATTTAATGAGTATTACACATGCTTCTTAGATCGGTTCATGCCATTAAAAAGTTGTTCAAACCTCAAAACTACTGATAAAGAAAAAGACGTATGAAAAATTTGACAAACATGTTGGTTTTGTAGTCCTTTTGTCCTCATTAATTTTTGTAAGGCAGAATCTAGTAAAAAATACTTGCATGTTTTATATAACGATAGGCCTATTTGCCTCTTTGAGTGACAAAAAAGTGTAGGCTCAGAAAAAGGGTTTAAATTTAGTTTCACTTTTTCTTTCTTTTGTGTAAAATATTGACAAATCCCCATATATCCTACGGTCACACCTTATATATTCCTCATGATAAGTACAATATTGCATGTGTTTTTTTAGATCAGATTGTTTAAACCTCAAAATTACTTTTAAGGGAAAAGATGCATGACAAATTTTACCAACATGCTGATTTTGTAGTCACTTTATCCTCATTATTTATTTAGAGTATTAAAATCTAGTAAAGAATATTTGCATATTTATATAACGATAGGCCTAATTGCCTCTTTAAGTGACAAAACGGTGTGAGCTTAATTAGCAAAAAATGGTTTAGATTTAGTTCACCTTTTCTCTTTCTTTTTGTGTAAAATATTGACAAATTCACATATAACCTTAGTCATACCTTATATATTCTTTCATGAGAAGTACAATATTACATGTACTTTTAGATTAGTTCATACCGTTAAGAAAGTGTTCAAACCTCTAAGTGAACTTTTGACCAAGGAGAACTTTTTGATAATTGTACATGGGTACCAAAACATGTTCGGATGAGAAGCTCCGCTAGTGAAAACATGAAGGGTTCCTAATCCTAGGACATATTTTATAAAACTAGTAAGGATTACGTGCTTTACACGTTATATAGTGATTTGAAATTAAAATATTATAAATCTTAGTGAAATATATAGTTAAATTTAATCATTACCATTATTATAATTACAGTATAATAATAAATCATTTGTTGGCTGCTAATCAAAGACTTGAAGTATGAAAAGTTCATTACAGAAAACATGGTCTTACTTTCAACCCTAAAATTTTCAAGCCAATTATCACTAATATTTTTCACTATTTATCATACTTATTCCTCTTGTCACATCAACTTGCTGCTAAAGAGAATTTTGACTGTTTCAAGGTACACTGACATTGTAATTAGCCTCAAACATCTTTCACAAATATCTAATTCTCAAAAACACTACAAGTTTGACTGTACAATAATAAAAGTGAAGAACATGTTTAGAGACAAATAATATCAAGTGTATGTATTAGAGTTGTCTAATTTCCAAGATGGCATATGTATAAGTTTAGGGAGTGAAATCGAGAAGAAGTTTGAATTAAAATTAAGTGATATTAACGAAAGTTCAAAAAATAATTCAAAAAGGATTGTCAAAAGTATACTCATTTCTCTCTACTGAACTGCTTTCTCCCCCCCCCCCTCCCTCCCTCCCTCCCTCCCTCCCTTTTCCTTTGGGATAGAATAAGAAACTCATATCATAAATACGTGTGTAGTTAAATATGATTAGAGTACAAAGTAAGTATTTTCTACTTTTTCAATCATTAGTTTCAATGTTGAGTACAATTTGTCTAAAACTGTTCTTGATTATAATTATACTTTTTTTCTACTTTTTAATAAAAAAATCTTAGTGCACTCTAAAATTTTCTTGTCAATATACTCTAAACTCTTTTTTTTTTATTTTTTATCTAGCATGACTTTTTTCATCTTAGTAGTATAAAAAGGTTATTAATTTAGTTGTGAATGTAACTTAGCATATATTTGCCATAAGAATTTTATTTTTAACACGGACTTAGATGTTAATATCAAATCTACTCATCTAAAAAGTCTATATACATGTGTATCTGTATGTGTCATTTTGAAATTTATACTACGAAATGAATGTGTGAAGTTGATATCAAATGATGGTAATGAACTAAGTAGTTTTAATAATATTCACAAGCCTACGTTTTCCATCCTATATTTATACATACGCTTTACATGTTTAGTATAAATGCAAACTCAACAAAAGTTTATCAACAATAATTCATAATCGAGATCATTCATCAAATAAAGACCAGTATCATTAAAATAAAAAGGAAAAAAATATTACCTATGGCATAAGGCGTTAAAAGTTAAGAAAATTATAGGGTTAATTACACCAATGAACTTGAGGCTAGAGTAAAATTTACACGCGTGTCCATTAATTGGAACAAATAGCATTTATGTATGTCGACCCAACCAAAATATTGAAAGGATAAAAAGACCAAAATGCTTATCAGTTAGGAACGTAATTCTTCAAATGTTATTTTTTATCCCTTCATCTCACCAAATGGCCCCACCACCACCATCATCCCTTTATACTTGTTTAGCTTCAACACACACATGCACATAGACATTACAAAGACGCACCCACACCTATACTCTCCCCCCCACCCCCAAAGTTTGCAACCACAGCTATGATCGCATCCTACCATCATCGTGTTCTTCAGCTTTCTCACTCCAATCAATTATCACAGCTTTCTCATTCCAATAACTTACAATAAACCATCATGATTCAACAAACCAAATGAACAAAAATGAAAATTTGAGTTTGGGGTTTAAAATCTAGAAGAAATGTATAAGATTTCTTGTTTGCATCAAATAACTACCCAACACGACGGCAGCTGCCTCTATTAACCACTACCAGAGTAACCTTCCTGAACCACTAATCAGCCTACCACTGCGTCAAATTAACCCACCATCTATCCAATTCACTCACCGCCCAGATGGTCCACCATCGTTGAATCGATCCTCCACAAACCATAATCATCACCAATCAGCCGTCCAGGACCCACCACGCCTCTAATTAACACGCCCACAATCCCACACACACATACAAATAAACACACTGGACTAATGTTGTAGATTTATGATTGATTTGGCGGCTTTGAAATTTTCATGTTTGTGCAGCTTCCAAGGATGTTTACAGCCGTGGAGGTCGGCATTCGCCAGCACTGGGATAAGGCTGGTTGGTTGAGTTGGTTTGTCGACTTTTAGGTTGAGTGCTTGCCAAATAAGATGTGGCGCGAGGTGGGGGAAGAATTTGGGTTGAAACCATAATTTGAAAAATTAGGATTTGTAAACTTTTATATTGTATATACATTGTAGATACAAAAATGAGGGCAGCATTGACATTTAAAAAATACGTATTGATGAAATAAGTAAAAAAATATATTTTGTAACGGATTAATACTGCTTTATCTTTTAAAACTATTCTACCAAAATTATAGCAATACACTATTCTACCAAACACATAATACACACAAATTCATCACAAAAGTCGAAAAAATTAGGCATAGTCGAACTTGTAGATTTTTTGACTCTATCTCACGTCAAGAAGTATAAATTTGCAGTCACATGTTAGTAGAGGCAATAGCCGGTGTCCCTTGAAAAAATATTTTAAAAAACACGATAATACCTGGAGTTTGGAATATTTTCTAAGGAGTACCAAAAATTAACATACTCATTTTATCAATTTTGCTATTTGTAAGTTTTAAATTTATATTTTAATAGAGTTTTCTTTAAAGGTGAACATATACTTAGCATCGTATTTGTAATATTGAGCTAAATCAAATCTCATATTTTGTCACTTAAAGATGCATTAGTAAACTTTTAACCTCTTTAGCAATAAATTATTTATATTTAGCCAAAAATATTGTAGTTTAGGCTCACCTTCTTACTTTTATAACAAGGTGAGCCTAAACTACAATATATTCTAGGCTCATTATTTTTCATTAAACATACAAATTAATCCCTTGAGATTATTTTATACTCTTGGGCTAGATCGTTACCCGTGTCGATTATATTCATAGTCTTTTATCACTAAGAAATGCATTAGTGAACCTCTTTAGTGTCAAAATATTTAAAGTTAACCAAAAAGATAGTAATTTACCTCTCATTTTAGAAAGTCAAAATATTTATAAAAAAATTTAGACTTATAACTAATAGTTTTATTTAGTTATTCAAACCCTTGCGTATCAAAACTTGAGAGTTTTCAAGCTAAAAAAATATATCATTTGAGTCGAAATAATTAGAGTTTTTGTCAATTGAATTTTTTTTAATCCTATCACTTATGAGCGTGAAATATATGAAGATAATAGCCATATAAAAAATATATTATCATATAAATATATAACATCTCGGGACACAGTAGATCATAGAAAGATAATAACCATATGAAGGATATGTTATCATACAAATAAGGCTATTCTAATAAATCTAACACGATATAGGATCATGTATTTGCTACAAACTCAAATTATAATTAGGAGTAAAATCGTATGATCTAGCGATGTGTTTAAAAATTTCTAAAAAAGCTCCAATTTTACGATAACTTTTTGAAACCAATATGTCCGTCAACATACAAATTAGGAAATATAAAATTAAAAAGGATTGAGTTTCTAACAAAATATTCAATTTAGTTCAAATAGATTATGTTTATTCTTAAAGGCTATATAAACCATTGTTCTCTGTAAGTTATTTTCATTAATCAAAATTGATGAAGAAGATATAGTAGCTCTGAGGTATCAATCTTTAACATGAATATATGCGGTGGGTTTTGATAGAATTTTTTTCGGCAATTAAAAAACATGAAAGAATTCAAGGGTGATTTTGTAGGAGCATAGGTTTTCTTTTTCTTTTTCTTTTTGTACTAAAAGACAAAATAACTCTTAACTCTAACTAATACATATATTCTTGTAAGGGTATTTTAAAGAAAAATGATCGATATCCTAATAGAAGCCAAAGCCACCCTTAAATTTTAACAACAATTCAATTCATCCCTAATCAATTCTAATTTTGTAAAAAGACTTCTATTTGAAAATAGCATCTTAAGAATAATTAAAAAAAAAAGATTATCCATTTAATTCCAATTACATGCATTTAGAAAATCTTAGAAAACTTCAGTTTTATAATAGTTTTCTTATACCAAAATGTCTGTATTCAAAACCTAGAACTTCATGTTTACAATAATTTTAATGTACTAATATGTTTGTATTGAAATCTATATACATGTAAAATAATTCAAATTTGTAGCATACGTATCAACATACAAAGATGAAATACAAAATTAAAAGGGGTTGAGTTTCTGACAAAATATTCAATTTAGTTTAAGTATATATATTACATTTATTCAAAAAGGCTATAGAAAACTCTGTTCTCTGTAAGTTATTTTTTTTAGTCTAATATGACGGAGAAGATGTACTAACTCTAAGGTAGTTTAGTTTTAACGTGAATTGAGGCGGTATGATTTGACAGAAATTTTTTCAATAATTAGCTTAGAAAGCATGCAAGAGTTTTAAGGGTGATTTTATAGAATTTTCATTGGATTTAACCCCATCCGTGCTTTCCTTTGTTTTTTTTTTTAACAACAGTCAAAACAATCCTTTAATCTAACAAGGGTATATATTCCGATAAAGATATTTTTACGAAAGAGGCTTGATACCACATGAGAAGTTAAGAATACCCTTTTTTTAATAACACTCTTATTAAAAATAGGTATTTAATGGAATAAAAAAATTTTAAGCTAAAAGTCAAAACAATCCTTAATTTAACAAAAACATATATCCCAATAAGGGTATTTTAAGGAAAGATGATTGGTACCTTATGAGAAGTCAAAAAACACCCTTATTTTTAAGTACACTCTAATTTAAAAAGGTTATTTAATGGGAAAGAAATGTTATAAGTCAAAAACACTCTTACTCAGCCTTAACTTTATATGAAAATATCAATTAGAAAATGATATTTTAAGGAAAGAAAAGATTAGCCATTTAACCCCATCCGTGCTTTTATATATGTATAGATATGCAAGTTTTTTCAAAGAACTAAACTTAGAATCGTCATTTGTTAATCTAATTCAGCATATTTCTAATTAGAGTTTTCAACATTAATTTAAAGAAAAGCTGAGAACCAATAACAAAAAAATACATAATAATTAACCTGAATGGCTAATACCTCTTTGGGATGTATTATTAAAACCATGTAGTTGATTTTTCGTCAAATCCTAATGTCCCATAAAATACTTCTTCACTGATGCTAGCTTATGATTTTATCATGAGGAATCCTTGTGATATTTTTCTTTTTTCGCGTTGTAAATTGTACATAAGAAAAATCTTACATAAGTAAGATTTACTTGAGAGTCATAATAACCACTATAAATTCTATTGCAATATCAATAACATATTTATGTCATTTATTCCTTTTTTCTACCATCTCATGCTTTTATGTAGCCTCTGGGTCGAAGGCCGAACTTCATTTATGTACTATAATGGTTGAAAGGGAGTTTGAGCCGGAGCATGTCCTTTGGATATGACTCTTTTTTTAGCACATCTATCAAAAGTTTTTTTTGTAGCCAAACACAACATTCTTAACGTACACACTTTTGGTGATAGATAGCTAGAGTAGTATATATTGCGAATTATAAACTCATAATTTTTTTAATCTTCCTTCCATAATTTTTTTTTAATCTTCCCTCTACACTTCTTCACGAGATCCTCGAGGCCTGACTCATAGATTGGGAGTTGCTCACTATTCCAAGCAGTGATCCGCAGCTTAGATATATCGACAACTGCTACTTGAACCGAGGGGTACTTATACGCTATCACACCCATGGTTGGCCCCCCAACATAGCCAACTCCAAGACAACAGATCTTCGCCATTACTACTTATTCTCCAATAGCCTCACCATTACTACGTATTCTCCAATAGCCTGACACAGTTATGCATGACAAAGATGAGAAGAAAAGAGCACTCCCTTCTCGGTAAGACACTCCACATTTTATTTGCAAGTATTTGTTGGTAAGTATAATCTTTTTACTATATAGTTATGCTACAAATAACTTAAAATCAAGAAAAAGTACTTTCGGTATATCATTACAAACACAGATTAGATAATTTTCAAATTATCCGAGAATTCTTTTTCTAAAAAGTTTTCCAAAACTATCTCGAACTTTGGCGTGTCCTTGACCTTCATGAGCATTAAACACGGTAGCACACCTTATTTGTTGTTAGAAGGCTAACAATATCACTAAATTATATTTGCAAGAGACCTGAGTGAAAAAGCATATAAAAGTTGGGAATAGAATCCACTGCATAGCAAACGTGTCTTATAATCACTAACTTAAAGAGAAAAAAGGTGCGCTAAAGTTTTTTATTAACACTAACCCGAAGAGAAGTCCAAGAACAATGAGGCAAGCCACTCTTTGATCGAGAAAATACAACCCATTTTTTCTTGAGCGAGTACTCGAGGGTCTTGATAAGTGACATATAAAGAAGCATGTATGACAATGCAAAGATGGTGACCGGGAAGAATGCCATGTCCATTGTTCCTTGTTACATATCAGCAAGATAAATGTTGTTGCAAATGCCAACATCATCATTGAAACGAAGAAGAATACAAAAGTGACACCTAACATTAATTTCAGCGGAAGAGACTGTTTGAAATCATTTAACCGAAAGGGTGATGTGAGGATAGAAAGAAATGTTATCACAAATGTCAAGGCAAACGTGAGGGAAAGTATGTCCGTCATAGTGAAAATGATAAAGAAAGGTTTATCAACAAGGATCAGATAACCAGTATTTTTGTTTGGACCTCCTGGTACTGTCTAGGCAGCAGAAAAGGCAGCGGTGGCAATTAGCACAGCCACAATTGAACAATTTTCAGCAGTGTGCTTTAGCCATTCTTTGGCATTCTCACGGATTTGAGCATTACTATCTGCAAACAACTCTTCAGCAGTCTTCTTATTCCAGCTGAAGTGCTTAATGAAATAGGTGGTGGAGACTTTCTGGACACGCTGCGTCAGGAGATATCATGTGTTCAAATGCGTTATAACAAAAAAAAAAAAAAGCTTCGCCAATCATCTTAATACTCCTTCCGTTCCATAATCTGAGTCCTCCATTGACAGTCAAACATTTTATATACAATCTTTTATTGTGCTCGTCTTTTCTTGTGCTTAATTGCTTTATCACTCTTGCATATTAAAGGTGTAATGTAGAAGATCATGTAATTCTATGGAAACCTTTTTTTGGAGGGGAGTCATCTTGTCAAACATCCCAAAAAAGGAAAGGAGGAGTCACATAATGGGACGACGGAGGGAGTATCAAGCAAGAAAAACACAATAAGGTGCTTAAAGCTTAATGCAATTTCTATGCTTTCATGCTATGAAATATGATGTGCACGCATAATAATTTGTGTTCATGTGGACGCAGTTGGAGTAATGAATCGGCAGGCAGAATGCACCTCAAATAAAAGCAAATCCTCTTGTAATAGCATAGCTGGGCTTCGCATTAATTTGTGTCCACAATCTCTGTGCAGCTTGATTTAGTTGCGAGACCCACTTTCAGCACTTGTTGTGGCCTTTTTTCGTGAACCTTCATGCTCCTGGCTCTGGCTCTGGCTCTGGAGAACAGTGGATACCCTCCCATATTTGTGGGTCTTGGGCTTATTTTCATCCATTGCAGATTCAGTTGCCTCTCATGAGGTGTCTTTTCCAATCAAGAACTCGCCCGGTTGCCGAGCTGATTCATATCTCTGCTTTTCTACTCGAATAGCTTCCCACAAGGGTACTTTAAAGCCCGTATCAACTTAATTCCAAGAAAGAAAATTCACAATATTAGTCTGAATTGGAAGTGAAATAAATTGCAATTGGTGTCCTCGGTATGCACCGGTGATCATTTAAAATTTGAAGGAAATTTTCAGTCACGTTGAACACTGAAGTTCATAAATGTTGCAATTGCAGCTAATTTGGGCGTCGAATCAAGGTTTTTAGGGTCCTTTTTGTTTAGAATGTACAATTTCAAGAATTATCTTAATTTGGGATTGTTTAGAGGATTCATGTTATAGATAGCAAACCACTTTTAACCAACTATTTCTATGTGTAAAAGTCTTAAGAGGAAAATTATGAGACTGGGAAGAGGTACTTCAATGGGAGAGGAAGACTTTCAGTGTCACCGTGAATGGTTACCTTGTCTTCCTCTCCCTTTAGCAGAAGCAGAGCATCATAGAGCTTCCTTTTGAGCTCATGTTTTGCATCATCAACTTTGGGAGCCATGGTAGTTGTAAGAATTTCAGGAGCAATTGCATTAAAACAATCAATATATAGACTCTTCTAAGGCATAGTATGAATGGTTCAAAAGAAAGAGAAAAAGATAGTTTACCTTGCATGGTGGTCTGCCGTCATTGTGAAGATGGAGAGAGAGCGTGAAGATGGAGAGGAAGTAGGAGACAGAAAAGATAGACCAAGGTTTTCTAGTTGATAAGATTGATTCATGAAGTTTTTGTCATTGATGAAGAGACATAAAAATATTCTAGTAGTGCAATTAGTTTGATTCTTAGTTGTTAAAAGAAAAGTCCAAGCAAACTGAGGGACTCTTAGGATGGAAGTTACGACTGATTTGACAAAAAGAAAAGACTCCAAAAAGCTGATATGTCATAAATATGATATTTCAGCTTTATATATATATATATATATATGATCGTGATCCAAATATATTTATATTTTTATTGATGATTATTCTCGTCTTACATGGTTATATTTGATACGAAATCGATCTAAATTATCTCAAATATATCATACTTTTGTTACCATGGTCAGAACTCAATTTTCTCAAAATATTAAGCTTATTTGTACTGATAATGCTAATGAATACAAATCAGAAGAGTTTCTCTAGCTTCTTCAAAAGGATTGAACAATTACTCATAGATCGTGTCCCAAAACTTCTCAACAAAATGGCCGTGTGGAATGCAAACATCAACATATTCTAACATGTTTTTTTATGGCCCAACTAACCTTTTTTTTTGGGTGGGGGGGGGGGGGGAGAGAGAGAGAGAGAGAGAGAGAGAGAGGGAGATTGGGACCTTTATTTCTTTTTTGAATTGGAAAGTGGAAAGTGGGGACTTAATATTGTACAACGTTGACTAGCTCCAATTTAGTGTTTACGACTTTGCGCTACCGATTATTGGGAAAGGGTAACCTTTCTCCCTCGCCTACCTACCACTCCCATCCGAATCCCATCCTCCTCAATCCTGCAACCAACCCAACCTCACCTCACCTGCTGAATCTGCTGTGCCCCGTGTTAGATAGATCGATAGATCCTAACTAGTACTGAAGTATATAGCCAAGCACGCATACCCAAATCCTCATCTCAACTAGCGTCTTCGTCCTCTTACAACTAAATACTCGACTCAACTATTGCTTCCTGTAACGTCTCGGACGAATCCCAACGCGATTATACTCTTTGAACTTTACAAACCCAGAGCCTCCCCAGTCAGATCTTTGCACTGATAGTTTCGAAGAGGAAAGGTTCCTCACCCCACACACACACAGAGGAAGACGGACAGAGAGACTGTCTGTGTGTGCGCTCGAGAGAGATGGGGTTCCCACCAGCAGGTCCACCCAAGACGGAGGCATTGGATGCTCCCCTGCACGCAATTGGCTTCGAAATTCAATCTCTGTCGCCCGACAAGGTCACCGGCCGCCTTCTCGTTACCCACAAGTGTTGCCAGGTCATGTTCCTTTCTATTCTGACTCACTTTCTATACTTGGTCTGAATAATTGGGAAAGCAAAAAATGACCATACATACATACCTAGACACTTTTATGGACTATACATTAAAAAGCTCATGTATGCTACATAAATGGGCAGCAGCCCTTCAAGGTGTTACACGGAGGGGTATCTGCACTGATAGCAGAGTCACTAGCGAGCATCGGTGCACACCTAGCATCAGGCCTGCGGAGGGTGGCTGGTATTCACCTCAGCATCAACCATCTCAAGCGTGCCGACCTTGGCGACCTTGTTCATGCTGAGGCCACCCCTATCAACGTCGGCAAAACCATTCAGGTTCTCCGTTTACTTCACCTGCAATCTTACTGCAATGTTTTCCTCTTGGAGACGATATAATGAATCAGTCCATGCTAAGACCTCATCAATAGTTACCTTACTATTAACTGTCGTCCCGTCCCTTTGAAGATTTCCATTCACCACTCTCCCTGCATCCATTTTAGTGGATCCGAATCTAGACTAACCATCCCAGTTATCACCACGCCTGGCAATAACACTAGCATCGACAAGCTTATATCGACAACCACAAAGAGCTATAAACAGGTGATCAACATAAAAAAAATGACGGAAAGCATTTTCCTTCTCAAAAGCACCCATTCTACCTACTAAAGGAGATTGCGGCATAGCCTCAATTGCTTGGTAGCAAGACCTAGCATATCAGTGTTCCGATTCCTTGCTGGCTGCAGAATTTTGTTCCGGGATAGAGCCTTCCAAACAATGGCTTCCTCATCATAGGGCGCAGCCTCAGCCTCTATTTGCAAACTAACCACATCACAGGTGAGCACTTTGGTATGTGCCCATGCAACCATTTGAAACCACTCCAGACCCCCTAAAGAGGCTCTAGTCCTGATTACATTCAGCTGAACTGGACAGTGGGGGTTAGTAACATTAACCAAGTGAGGTTCATAACGGTCAGGGATCAGGGACTAGGTGATCAGGAAAGTGTCTCTTCCTTCATTTATTAGTTGCATCTTAAGAATGGGAAGTTCTGCAAGTCGCCGAGAATAGCCACCTTATCTAGCACCTCAAACCCCTAAACCTGATTCTGCGCCTTTCACTTCTTAATTATCTCATTTCTTTTCATTACTTTCTATCAGTTACCCTGTAACGTAGTTCTTTACAAAGTTCTGACGGTCAAACACATTATACTTCTGTGTTTCTTTTCAATGCAAGTAAAAAACAATCACTAACACGAAGAGGCTGTGGCATTTTGAGCAGGTATGGGAGGTGAGACTTAGGAAAGTTGATCCTTCAAACTCAGAGAGCAGCTCTTTGATATCAACATCGAGGGTGACTCTTCTATCTAACATGCCTGTTCCTGAACATGCCAAAGATGCTGGTGATATTCTTAAGAAATATGCAAAATTATGAGTCTGGCAGATCATTGCCAAGGTTCTTTTATATAACAAGCATAAGAATGAACATCCAATGTTGTGGTTGTTTATCCAACACTGAGAGTCCACTATGTTGCTCCTAATACCAAGTAGTAAGTCCAATAATGCTTACGATCACAATCAAGATATATGTGCCTTTGAATGCTTCAATTTTGATTGTTAGAAACCAAAGTCATGGGGTAGAAATGAGAGGCATGTGCGTGTGAGCTTCAGAATCTGGATGAAACTCAGAAATGGATGAAACATTCAACTCACAACTTGAAAATGTTTCATATATATCCACTATCTTGGCAATCAAAACATATAACGGTTCCGAAAGAAAGGAAGTGGTTACTGCGAAAGTTTCACATTTGGCCAATTACGTACAAACCCAATAGTAAAGTATAGTACGCAGATTTCAACGTTTTATCACTAACAATTTATCACTCCCGCAGGTAATAAGAAGCTTAAAGAATGAAGCCCATTTCTTGAAGTCCGGCTATAGTAACGCGTGTGGTATACCTGAAACTTAACAAAAGAATTTCACACGTGTTACCTTGAATACTCGAGCAGTGCAGCTTCTCTCTCGGCAGAGTTGGGCTAAAGAACCAGAAACTTACAGCAGAGAACTCACTACAAAGCATATACAGAAATCCTAAATTAAAACCGTACAAGACATTTTTACACCTTCCATATACTTTAGGGCACTCTGTTTAGTTGTTCGCAAATTTAAAGGACCCCTACAGAAGCCTTGCTACACAAAGGAACCTAGGTAGCACGGACACGGTGTCGGACACTGGACACCGCAATTTCCAAAAAACTAGATTTTGGACACCGTAGGACACTGCTATTTTTTTAATATTTTTATTATATATATATATATATATATATATATATATATATATATATATATAATAATAATAATAATAATAATAATAATAATAATAATAAATATCAAATACATTTCATAATCTAAAATAATAAATAATAATGAAAAGCTACCAAAACAAGAAATTCAAATACAACTCATACTTAAACGTTAAATCCAACATAGTACATTGTACATAACATAAGAAATTAAGTATTAGAAAGACTAAAGTCATACGAATAGGAAACAAATGAAATAACTGAAATAAGTGATCAATCGATTAAGCTCAATCTACATAAAGCATTACATTTTGAAATTAAGGTTCTGAAATTAAGTTAACAAAATAACTAAGTCAAAAAGAGAGAGAGAGAGAGAGAGAGAGAGAGAGAGAGAGGGTTCCTGAAACGACTCGAACGAAGAGGAAAAAAAAAGATTCGAGTCTTAAGTCTTAAGACTTGACAGAGGAGAAATTAATAAAAAGAAAGAGAGCCAGAGGACTTCGAAGTTCGAACAGAGAGGGAACGGAAGGGAAGGGACCTGTGCTTCAGTGACGGCGGCGAGGACCTCCGGCAACGATGCAGTGAGCTCCGGCGATGGCGACGGCGTGTCAAGCCAGCTGCTTCGGTCTTCGCGACGGCGACTGGATCTGTCGACGTCGGCTTCGGAATGTTGGCGAACAGCTCTGGCAACAGCTACAAGTCGGTAATGGCTTCCGTGAGGTGGTAGATAGTTGACGGTCGTAAGGTGAGTATTGCAGATGGTGTTATTTTTCAGATTGGAGATTTAGGGCACAATTTGTTTGACGCCCGAAATTTTTTAGTTCCAAAAATTCTAAAGTTGCCCCAAACTGTCCGACACTGCTTATTGCCGTGTCCGACACTTCTCGACGAAATGTCCGACACGATGTCGGAAAATTAAAAAAAAATCGAACACCGATTGGCGGTGTCTGACACGTGTCGGGCGGTGTCCGGAGGGTGTCGGGGTGTCCGTCCGTTTAGGACACCGTACCTCCCCCTAGGAAGGGGTCTCCGTGCTTCCTAGAAAGGAACATATAAGTGAAGGATCTAATAAGACAGCGATGGGATGTGCTGGAAATAATCCTTTGAAACAAGGTGGTGAAGGAAATAGGCTATTTTGATGACAGTGCACTGCAATAAAGTTCTTGTTCCAAATTTCAAGAAGAGCCAATTTCATTGTTTCCCGTCTTTGTTTCCGTAGGAGCTCCTTGGTATCTTTTGCCTTGGCAACCCACAAACAAGCATAGCGTATCAACCATGTGTACCTTACGTATGCGCTTATTTTTATCAAGAGAGCACATGAACTGCAGTCTAAATACCTGAGACTGCCAAGTTGTTGGGTCAGGTCGTGGATCTCGCGGCTCGAAAGGTTGAGGGAAAACAAGGTTCGAGGTACCTCTTGGTTAACGACTTTGGACAACTTATCCATGGAAGCTGCCAATCTTGTAATGACCTGCAGATGATCACATTCACGTCTGAGACTTGCAAAATCAAACTCTTAAAAGGATAAGCTGAAACTAATCCGCACTAACAAAAGTACCGCAAAAATGAAAGGATTGAGGAAAGAAGTAAACTGCTTACAGTCAAGGTCGGAATAGAAATTAGGGCCAAGGAAAATATTGCCCCAACAGCCTGAAACAAAACACTGATATGAGATTTTACATTTTGAAAGAGTATCTGAGAAGGGATCGAGAAGCATTGCTTGCAGAAATCAGCTTTTGAAACATAACACTCAGCTATACGCCATGGTGAGCAAGTGGAAGATAGGTAAAATGAGGAGTGAAGAGCGGGATGAGATTACCGTGAAGAGGACGAACAATAGAGAGAAGAGACCCAATTCAGGAGTGGGTGAAATACCAATTCGTCTACCAAATTGAACAAGCGGAGCTGATGAACAGAAACACCATCGTGGTGAATTTAGAGCATGTAAAAGGCGGCCTCGCGGCAGTGTGTATGTAGGTTGCAACTCCGGGATTCGGTTGCCGGCAATGGTGATTGATGATAAGTCATTCCTCATGGGGACGCTAATGCCACTCGGGCACTCCGTTTTGAGCACCAGCAGGTTTTGGACCAGCGGAGAACAGCGGCGCAACATCTCCGGCCTGAAACAACCCCGAATCGTCACCGTTACCAACAACTGATATCTGGTTTATACTTGATACAGTAGTAAGTTTGTAATATCATTACCGAAGAAAGTAACTAACGACCTTTTACTGTACACGGTGCCCGATTCTACTCCACTTCAAAATGATGTACAGTATGTACTAAGACCTTATACAGTTTAATCAAATTGTGCACCTTAACGGTGTACCTTAACCGTGTGTTGGGATGTGAAATTTTAAAATACTGAGAGTACTTCTAAATTCTTTCATTTTGATATTTCTTGATTTATAAATCCCGTCTTTGTCTAGACATTTTTTTATTACTATGTAAATTTTAAGTGAGTATTTGAAAATTTTTTATTCGGATAAGTACCGACAGATTCAAGATCCATGTATAAACTAGTTTATTTTATATATTTGAAACTACACGAACCACCTATCACCAACTAGTCAGCTACTGTCGTGAGCCCTACTTCAATTCTTGAAACCTAACAACTTTCGAATTTAGGTAATTCATTAGGCTATGAGAAGAACACATCTAAACCCACAACTACTTTCTTGGAAAACAATCGGTCGTAAGAAACTAGATGTGAAGGCATTCGTCTTGTTCTTATAGACAATCTGTCCAAGCCCAATAGCAAAATGGTCCTGTTTAAATTCAAGCTTAAAATCCAAATCCCTTCTACTCCACTATTAATATCTACAACTGAGTCCCCAAAATTCTCCAGGTAAATTTTGAGAGAAGACCAGGAATAGGTAGAAGAAGCTGGTACGGAAAAACCTTCTGTATAATGGTGAGTTGAGGTAGAGTACACCGCTTGCGCATAACTCGGCGAATTGCGTAGAAACCAGACATATGTGGCTAATGTCCTCCGACTGAATCACACACATCCCATTTCTGCCACCCTTTGACCTCCTCCTCCTTCCCCCTTCGACCTCCCCATCCCTTCGCCCCTCCACCTCTGACCCCTTCATTGTTAATGCCCAGTTTGAATTGGAGAATGATCACAATAAGAAAAAGTAAACTAAATTGGATTCATGAAGAAAGGAGATTGGCTACCTGTGTAGCAGATGGCTGGAATGGTCTAATGAAGGAGATAGAAGGAAAAAGAGACGAAAAAGGTTGTTAAATTGGTGTTGGACAGAAGTCCAAAAAACTAGGGACAATTATCTCAATCAAGTAGGGTGAATTTATGAATTACCTCTCAGATAAGGATTTGGCAAATAACTAGTCCACACTAGTTATTTGAACTGTGGATTTAGAGATCCCTGCTCAAATCTCTCCAAAAATTTCATAAATTCTCTTTTGAACCATTCAAACACGATATTGTGTCCAAGTAATTTACAAATATCATATCAAAGTCAAATCCTCAGTTCAAATCCAAAATCCAATATTGTGTCCAAGTAATTTACAACACCGTTATGGATACTTTGAAATGACATAAATGCTCCTCATTTTTCTTTTCTTTTCTTTTTTTAAAAAATCTTGTTTTAGGTTAATGCCCTCCTTCCAACCCCTCCCCACCATCTTCACCACTTATAAGCCAAACACACCATGCACGCACACAATCACGATTCCCCTCACCTCCCCCCTTGTGTGTGGTGGTGAGTGATGTGGATGGGGGGCAACTCATGGTGTGTCGTGGTGGGTGTTGGGGAATGGGGATCGCAGTGGAAATGGGTGATGCTGTGGCAGTGGGGGTGGTCGACGGGAGTGGTAATGAAGAAGGGGCAAAGTTGTCTTTTAACAACCGTTTGACAATGCGCTAGTTTCATACACGGTTAAAATTGACACATTCCGTTTAAGGTGCGCAAATTTGTTAACTGTGGAGGGTTTTACTACATTTCTTTGAAGTGGAGGGTGTAAAGTCACAAATCGTGTATGGTGGTCAATAGCTTTTTTTTTTCCTAATTCTTTTTGATGATTTTTAATTCTATTCAGGTCACTTTGGTACTTTCACAAATGGAACTTTTCCTTTTAAATGTTCTTTCCATTTTAGTTTTGGTAACCTATATGGTTTAGGACGGTTCGATTTGGGGATCAAGCTGCAAACCGAACTTTTATCCCTCAGTTTGGAAAATTGTGAATCGAACCGCACCAAATACTATCAGTTTGGACGGTTCAGTTTAGTCCGTTTAGATTGGTTTGGGCTCATTTAAAGACGTTGTTCAGTTGCACACTACTATTAGATCTAAATATAATTACAAGAAGAAGTTATATTTTTCTCTAAATTGCAGCAAATCTTGTTATATTCGATCTATAAGTACTCATATTAACATAAGATATAAGTGATATTCCAGATATATATATATATATATATATATATATATATATTATAATAAAAACTCAAGCATGCCTTTGACGTTAATGTATGAGAAAGAATGAGTAAATATAAAAGAGATATTGGTCGCCAAACTCTTGTTTGTATAATTGCTCTCATTATTTTCTTTTATTTTAAGTTTAAAGGTTTTTTTTATTAATTTAAACTTGCTTAGTATCATGTATATGAAAATCATCAATGAATGTTATTAAAATTAATTAACTCATAGTATATGTCGGTTCACTTTCGTTTAGAAAATATGAACCGTGAACCAAACTGAACTAAACCGAATTAAATCGAACCAAGGTCGGTTTGAGAAATATGAAACCAAACCGTTAAGTATTCTGGACAGTTCAGATTTGATAGGTTCGGTTTGAACGATTTGATATTTACCCCTATATATGATGTTGACGGCAAATAGGTGCTAGGTGCACATTTCCACAAAATTCATAGTGCCTAGTCACCGTGAGTGGCCGTGTATCTTCTTTGGCCCCCAGGGTTTACAACATAAAGAAAATTTGGGTGCTAAAATGGTAGATTTTAAGTGGAAGGTGCAATAAGGAGGATGCGGTTCTTGAACTTTTGTCCAAAATGAGTTCCTATTTGAACACAGGCTTTGCTACCGTCTTACGAAAAGGATCCATGAACTAGCTAGCTATAAGAGCAGATATCTAGACATATCTATACGAATAGAAAACAAATGAAGAAAACCATAGGGTCAAATACACGTAGGTACCCTGAAACTACCACAAAGTCTCACTTGAGGGTCTCAAAGTTTAATTTTTACACATAAGGGCCTGTAACTCCAAATTTGCAACAAGTAAAGGCATCCGTCTAAATTCCTAACGGTTTAGCCCTTTCCGTCAGGGGCATTTTTGGGAACTCATTTTCGGGAACTCATAGTGGCACTAGCACCGCACCGTGGAGACCCCCAGCTCAAACTCCTGCCACACACACGCCACCGGAGTTGCCATTGAAGCAAAACTGCCGGCCATCGCCGTGAACTACCGGCCATTGCCATGAAGGGGCCGAAGCGTCGAAGCAGATAAACATCTCAACAAAGAGAGAGAGAGAGAGAGAGAGATAGAAGACGCATCAGCACCACCATCGGACTCGCGCCATCATCACCATGACCAACGATAGCGCCAATCATCGTCGTCGCACTGCTACCAGCTTCCAAATCAACGTCACTATTCCGAGCCACCGCAATCACTGGAAAAGCGTGGCCGTTGTCCACCACAATCGACGGCTACCGCTATCGGCGCAGACGGAGCTCGCCGTCACTGCCAGCTGCAGCTCCGCCAGGGAGCAGGCAATCAACGGTGGGCCATCAAATACGATCTACCTGCACAGCGCCGACTAGGTCTGTATATGGCTCCACCGCATGATCCGATCGATGCCTCTTCCATCCGTCACAGGACCGACGATCTCCTCTTCGGCTAGATCGTGGCACCAGCCGATGTCAGCACCACCGAGACGGGCAGTGCCCTCGCCGCCGTGCCAATAAGGCCACCAGTTGTACTCGATCTACTTCCAAAGGCCATGGATTGGTATGAGTGAAACAATTTGGTATGAGTGAAACAATGCCAATTTTAGGGTTCCAAATATTAATAGATTAGGGTTCTAAAACTCAAGGGATTTTACACTAAAAAATTAAATATGAGTTCCCAAAAATGCCCCTGACGGAAAGGGCTGAACCGTTAGGAATTTAGACGGATGCCCTTACTTGTTGCAAATTTGGAGTTACAGGCCCTTATGTGTAAAAATTAAACTTTGAGACCCTCAAGTGAGACTTCGTGGTAGTTTCAGGGTACCTACGTGTATTTGACCCAAAACCATACAAAACATGTTTAGAAAGGAATTCTCAGTTGCCCTGACAAATAGGCCATTGGTGTGTCGAGAAAATCCTAACCACTTCTCGGGGGGAGAAGGAAATTTTGACGAGCGAGAAAATCTTTCCGATAGGGTGATTGTAAATATGATGATCTCAAAACAACATGAGCAGAGCCATAATGCTCTGCATGGTAATCAACCTCCCTCGCTAATGGAAGACATGACCGAAGTCATGAAGATCAATAATCACGATGAGGAAAATTCCAAAGAAAGAAGTAATAAGAAGCTAAAAAATAGTCACATGGAAGTCTTAGAGATAATGATTATTGATCTTTCCGCAGCAAACGGAAGTTGTGGGATACCCCCCCCCCCCCCAAGAACAGCCTAACCAAAGGGTTACCACCACAAATCCTATAGGGATATGGTGGCAACAACCTCCAATACAGTAATCTACCTTGAAAATGATCTGAATATTCCGACCTCAGATAAAGAAGATGAATCAGATGAGAACCCTAAAGACCCAGAGGATGAAGATATGGAGGAAGGAGAAGAAGAAGAAGAAGAAGAAGAAGAAGAAGAAGAAGAAGAAAACCCTTGCTTTTGAAAATATCTCTATCACCAAATTTGATTAAGAAAATCCGCAAACAGTGGAAATCCAGCTTAATCATCAAACTAATGGGCAAGAAGATTGGATATAGGGCCCTAACTACCATATTAAGAAATCTCTAGAGCCTTCAGGATGATTTTGATATGGTAGACCTTGATAATGGGTTCTTCTTAATTAAATTCAATTTTATGAAAGATTTCAACCATATGTCAGCTGGAGGTCCCTGGATAATACTTAACCACTATCTAACAGTCAAGAAATAGGAACTGGACTTTAAACCATCAGAAGCACAGGAGGTGAAGACGGCTATTTGGATCACACTAATGAAGCTTTCCATCGAATACTATGAGGAAAAAGTCATGTTAAAGATCGCCAAGAAATTTGGAAAATCTATCAAGATAGATATGAACACTGTTACCTCTTCAAGCGGGACGTACAGAAGAATATGTATCGAAATGGACCTCTCAAAGCCCTTAATCTCTGCTTACATCCTAAGGAATAGGAAATATCGGGTTGAATACGAATATATTAATAATTTTTGTTTTTCTTCTACCAGGATAGGGCATCGGAAGGAAGCATGCAGGGAACCAACCGAAAAATTATAGGAGAAGATGATGGTTTACACTGACGACCCTAACAGTCAAACAAATGGGACAAGAGAAAACTGTCAAGGTCAGAATAATCAGAACGGTCAAGATAGGCCCCCTAAAATCTCCTCAAATCACATCACATTAAAAGAAGGAGAAATTTTTTGGCCATGGATGATTACCAAAACAGAGAGGCCGAAGGCCCATTATAGGTAAGACCCATCAAGTTTAAAGCCCACCAAACAGGTATGAGGCCTTAAGAGCCGAAAAGACTGTAAGCGAAACACCAAACTTAGTCAAGAATCCCAAAAGAAGTTTGTAGGAGGATAAGAGAAAGGAAGATAACATTTATAAGAGAAATTTAGAAGCCTGCAAACGGGCCCAAATGGATAAAGGGAAAGGCAAGGCCCAAGTGGTCGAGGAAATAGACGTAGAAGAAATGTTTATGGGTGAAAAGAACCTAAATCAAAAGTGGGTCAGCCCATTGCGGGTAAATTTTGGATGAATGAAATTAACACCATCAACGAAGCAATTGTCATAGAAATAAACAAGCCTAGTGGAAACAAACTAGGTCAGTCTAATGCCAACCCTAGTCTTATTCATGAAGTGTTAGATCCGCCGCCGGGTTTCCCAGATGAATGTTACGCGACTACCCCTGTAAACCCGAACCCTATCGCTGAAACCCTAAATCAAGGTCTAACCCCTCTCTCCAATCGACCACCAGATCCTCAATTTGGAAATGGATGATGCCCCCATACAGATCTATTTCCTGAATGGTCAGAAGGTTTCATCGATCATTAACAGAAACACAACACCATATCACTAGAGTTCACCGGACAAAAGAGGAAATTCGGATGAAAATAGAATACAACATGACAAGATCTATGCCCGATGTCAGTCCACCTCGCTAGTCTAGCACCAATGAGAATTCAGGCCAAGGAAGAACAAAGAATAAAGCACGTCATTCAAGTGCCAAGCAGAGAGTCGGTACCTAACCTCCTAAATTGTAAATCTATGGATATTTACATCTTGAATTGTGGAAGAGCCGGGAACCAAAAATTCCAATAGGAATTTAGAGAGATCACACAAAGATTTCGGCCAAAAGTAAGTGGGCACCTCAGAATCGATTGTCCAGTACTCAAAAATGGGAAATTTCTTCTGCGAGAATGGATATAACACTTCATGTATAGTGAATCCAGAGGGAAGTACGGGAGGAATATGGATTTTTTGGGACTCCTCGCAAGTGAACATCACTGTTCTTCAAGCTATAAACTAAGCAGTACACACGGTAATTTCTCGACAAAATTATGAGGAATGGGTGTTTTCTGCTGTCTACGCAAGCTCTAATGCCAAAAAAAGAGAGTTCCTGCGGCGGATCCTGATCAATTTTTCCTCGACTAACGATCTACCATGGCTGATGGGATGAGATTTTAACGACATCGTAGACATCAGCGAAAGGAAAAGAAGCGGTCATAATATTGAAAGTATGCGGCCTTGTGGATTTGGGATACAATGGGCCCATGCTCATTTAGACTGATAAGAGGCAAGGATGGACGAATGTTCAGAAGCGTCTTGATCGAGCCTTAGCCAACCCTAAATGGTGCGTCATCATCCCTGAAGCCTAGGTCTGCAACCTTCCTCGTACCTCTTCAGATCACTGTGGCCAAATCATAAACTCCTCAGGTATGCTATTCAAAAACCCTAGCTTTTCTTTGCAAAAACCGTTTAGAGTGGAAGTTGCGTGGGTGACACACATTAATTTTAAAGATGTTGTCATTGACTCCTAGAAGAATAATAATGATTTAATGGACAATATTATTTCTTTTCAATGTAAGGATAGGAAATGGAACATGAAAATTTTTGGTAACATATTTTGGAAAAAGAGAAGAATTTGGGCTAGACTCAAAGGGATTCAAATGGCTCTAACCAGTTACCAGTCCCACAACTTGGAAACCTTAAAAAAAAAAGAGCTAAGAAAATAATATTTGAACACGCTAGAGCAAGATGAGTTATTCTGGCGCCAAAAATCGAGGGTGAAGTGGCATAGCTAAGGAGACAAAAATACCAAGTTCTATCATGTGTCTACCTTAGCCCGTAGAAAAAGGAACAAGATTATGGTCTTAAAAGATAGTAATGGTACTTGGATAAGTGAGGCCACCGAAATCCAAAGGCACATACAACAGCAACTACAGATTAGGAGTAGTGAGATGATGAATGACAATACCCCCGAGATATTAGAGGCTGATAAGGTGTACCTCTGTCATCAACATAGAAACCAAGAAATCAAGGAAGCTTTCTTTAACATAAAGGCCCTAAAAGCCTCCGGGTCTGATGGTATCAATGCCCTGTTTTATCACAGCTATTGGGATTTTTGTGGGTGCCTCTTGTTGTAGCTTCATAAAAGTTGTTTTGATCAGGAAGATATGCATGAACCCCATAACCATACCCTGGTCACTCTTATACCTAAGATTGACAATCCTCAGTGCATTACTCAATTGAGGCCTATTAGTTTACTAAATGTTACCTATAAAGCTCTATCTAAGATTATTATCAACAAATTAAGACCTCTTTTAGGAAGAATCTCAGTCCTACTCAGAGTAGTTTTGTCCCTACTAGATCTACTGTCGATAATGCCATAGTTACCCAGGAGATCCTTCATACTCTAAGGAACAAAAAAAAAAACGGAAATAGAGTTCTCTTTTTCAAGATTGACCTTGAGAAAGCTTATGACAAGCTTAATTGGAATTTCATCAAAGACACCCTGGAGGATTTTAATTTCCCCAAAATATGGGTCAACTTGATCATGAATATGATAACTGGTGCTACTATGTCTATCCTCTGGAATGACACCCCTATGAATTCTTTTAAACCCCAAAGAGGCATCAAACAAGAAACTCTCTCTCCCAATATATATTTATGCTGTGTATTGAAAAGCTCTATGATATGTTAAGCAGATGCAATGATAAGAAAGAAACAATAGTACTTAGAGCTTTAAAAAATGGGCCATGCATTTCTCATTTATTCTATGCTGATGATTTGATCCTTTTTTGCAAAGACGGTGAAAAGAAGTGTGACTTGATTATGAACAATCTAAGAAAATTCTGTAGTATGTCAGGGCAAAGCATTAATTTCCTTAAGTCCAAAATGTTTGCCTCCAAAAACATAGCCAAAAGCAAAACCTATGGACTTAGCAGAAGGTGTGGCATCCCCTCATAGATAACCTGGGAGTGTACCTTGGAATTCCTCTTGTCCATAGTAGACTATCCAAGAGTTTGTTTAATCATATTTTGCAAAAAGTTCAAAATAGACTTGCTGATTGGAAGACCAACCTGCTATCCCTTGCTAGTATAACTACTCTCATACGGTCGGTTACATCTGCCATCCCCACCTATATCATGTAAACCAAAGCTCTTCCCAAAGCCATCTGCCATAAGTTAGACAAGATGAACAGGTCCTTTTTGTGGGGGAATAATGAAGTGAGAATTAGGACACTGTGTGCTTGCCTTAAATAGCCGGAGGCTTATGAATTAGCAAAAACCAGGTAAAACAATATGGCTAACCTGATGAAGCTGGGATGGAAATTGATCAACAAGAAAAGCTTGCTGTGGGTCAAGGTTGTCACTGAAAAGTACATAAAGGATAAAGCTTTCACAGAATAGAGTTTGAGTAGGAAAAGCTCCCAGGTTTGGAAGAGTATACAACAAGTGAAACCTTATCTCCAGAAAGGTGTGAAATGGTTGATCTGTACGGGTGAAAGTGTTGATTTCTGGGAAGATTGGTGGTGTGGTCAAGAGCCACTTAGAAACAACAATAGTCAAGTGGGAAATTTGAAAGTGGCTAACTGCATACGAACCAAAACTGGGATCTCATCAAAATTAGAGCCCTGGTTTGCCCCAATTCAGTCATTGATATACAGAGGATTTACTTACCCCAGGAAAATTGTCATGACAGTAGTGACAAACCTACTTGGGGTGTTGGGCTCAGAGGAACTTTCAGTACTTTAAATGCTTATAAACTGATAAGTAATGAACATGGAAGTGATGATCAACACAGTAACAATTGGAGCTGGATGTGGAAAGAAAAGTTTCCACAAAAAATAATTTTGTTCCTCTGGTTATTCCTATGGGATAGACTCCCTTATAATGACCTAAGAATGACAAGAGTTCTAACTGATAGTAGCTTGTGCCAAAGATGTAAATAGGAAGTGGAGACCACTACCCATATTATCAAATATTGCCCTAAGGCCTTAAGCATGTGGAAGAAGTGTATGTCACCTGAGAAGATGAGAGTTGCTGCCACCCAAACTGTCTTAACTTGGCTGAAGCATAATATCGTTGTTAATGGCAGTGAGGAATTTGGAGGGCTGGAATGGAAGTACCTCTTCATGTCCAATATTTGGCAGATCTGGAAAGACATGATTGAGGAAAGCATTGAAGGTCTTATCGATGTGGAGGAAGAATCCTGAAAATATGCCCAGGACTTTGCTAAAGAAACCAGGGAAGCCTTTCTAGTAAGCAAACATAAAATTAGTAAAGGGTTTAAACTAACTGTGAGGTGTCCTCCCTCTGCAAGTATCATCAAAATAAACACCGATCGCAACAACACACATGAAAAGAGTGGAGGCTTTGGAGGACTCATCAGAGAAGACAAAGGAAATTGGTTAGGAGGGTTCATATAATAACTACCTTTCTGTAATGCCCTTGAAGCTGAACTACATGAAATCCTCAAAAGCCTACAGATGATCAAAGATAAAAGATTTCACGGATCAATGTTGGAAACAGAATCTAAAACAGCTAGAGGCCTGCTGACCAAACAAGATAATCCTTGGCATCCCTCAAATTTCTAATCCTAGATTGCCGTTTCTTTATGCGAGCCACTGGTACACGGATACAGCATGTCAAAAGGGAAGGGAACAGATGTGCTGACAGACTTGCTTATCTAGGAGCAAACCAAGAAAATGCCTTCATGTACCTAGAACAGCCACCTGAAGAACTGATCCCGATGTTACAGCAAGATGCCAAAAGAACTGGACAGAGCTTTGTTAGCTTTTGAACACTATTTTCATTTCCTTTGAACCAAAAAAAAAAAATCTACACGAATGGCCTGCCTTTGAATCAGAGACAAAAAGTAACAAAGAACCGGGAAATAAAAAGGAATGATAATGTAAAGATGCTAGCATCAATTGAAGGCAACAATTTAAAATTTTCTTTTATGGGTAATTCATCGCAACTTTAAGTTGATAACATAAATTATATGCCTTTAAATTTAAGCTGATTGGACCATAGCGCTACATGTCTTTCCTTCATATATTTAGAGAGTGAGCTAGGAAAGAAAGACGTGTGATTTTTTCATGCAACAGAACAGATGAACAAAATCATTGCTTGATCGAGATGGTATCAAGTACTATTAATGTTAGATATATGTAGATAGTCCTCAGATTATAATGAACACCAGAATAAACACTAGTAGGAACTTAGGGTTGGTTTGACAAAACTTTTTTTTTTTGATTTTCAGTTTTTAAAGAGTAACTTAATTTTATTTTTTTTACAAAAACAAGTGGGTGTTTGATAACCTTTTTTTTTTTTTGTGTTTGGTAACCCTTTTTATTTTGACTTTTTTTTGAGTGGTTTGCGATGGCGGTGGTGGGGTGTAGCGATGGTCGGTAGTGGCTGGTGGCTGCCGACGGTGGTCGCCGGCAGCTGGCGGTGGTGCCGGCGCCCAGAGGTGGTCGCCGGCGACTACCGGCGGCCGAAGGTGGTCTCCGGCGGCTGCCGACGGCGGTTGCCTGCGGTCGGAGGTGGCTGTCAGCGGCCGGAGGTGGTTGCCGGCGTTGGGAGGGTAGTGGTGGTGGTGGTCTCAAAAAAAAAAACCAAAAGTGAAAAAAAAAAAAAAACCAGTTTCTGGAGTTTTTTTTTTTTACTCTTCAGTTTAAAAATAAGTTTTTTAAATTGGAGAAGGAAAAAAAAAATGGTTACCAAACGTACTTTTTTTTTAAATTTTTAAAACTGAAAAAAAAAGAGTGTCAAACGCACTCTTAGATAATTAAACTTTATTTCTTTGCATAACTTTTAAAGGTGCAACTTATCAAATGATTTTGACCGTAAATAAGATCATTTAGTATACCCCAATGATTTAATCTGAGCCTTCCCCATATTTGTACTCATACGAGGGTATCATGTAGAGACATAAAATCTCTGAAAAGTTTAGTTAAATGTTGAATCAAAGCTTTTGCGTCAAAATCCTGTATCCCCACGACAGGATCATCCTCAACATTGACAGATGTGCCACGCTGATCCCTGTGAGGGTGAGAAAACTCTCTTCTTAACTTCTCCTTGATCAGCTCCTCGCTTCACTTTCAAGTTTGGTGCTGCATCACCTGCATGCTTGTTCATGGGGTGCTGCGCCAGTTCCTTGAACAAATAATTGCAATTTGGCAACGGATTTGAATCTGCAGGTGCTTTGAACCTTAAGCTAATAGGTATCCAAACTTTATCATCGCAGAGAGGGCCAGTCAACCCACTGTCTCCACGCGCCCCGGCTTATTAAAAGCAAAGCATGATCATCTCTATTGTGGAAAACAAATTGGAGTCCAGCGGACATGTTGGTCCCGCCACATATGCATTATTTTTTCTTGCAATTAATACGTCGCTTCTCATAATCCTCATTTTCTGAGCTCGTAACCCAACTCTATTTTACAGTCTCAACGATTTTAATGTTCCTACATCAAAGATATAATTAGCGGAGCTGTGCAAATTAGCAAAGATTAGTTTTTCCTTTCGCAAATGGGGTAAAATTTGTGAAAGCACCCATTGGAGTAACTCGCATGCACTCAGTTAAAGCTTCATTGTCTTGACTTATCATTGAATTGTAAATTAGGGATGCCTGGAAATGCTGGTACATATAGCTAGTGAAAAGATGCATGTGATCGATAGTTGTGCAGCAGGGACATCGACAATCACCCATCATCAACCGTTAATGTATTGGCCGTAAGAAAAACAGGAAATTACGATGTTAAAAACTGAAAATTAACGTAACAAATTTATCAAAATTCGAGTAGACTGAGACGTGTATTGCACCATCTTTAGGAGTTGCTTCGCCCTCTTTAAGATTATATCTCGGGTGCTCAAGGTCTCGAACAGCTACCGAAAATGAGAGAAGACCTCGTTTTGCTTGCTTTTATTACCGAAAACATATGAGAATGTATGGGGAGAGAGGGTGAGAGCTCTGATTGCTTTCGGTATGTCTAAAATGAGGGAAGACCTTGTCCTTTTATAGTGAGAAAATAGACAGAAGTAAACTAATTAGTAAAAGTCAACTGCGTAAATAAGGTAAATGATGTTTCAGCTTGGTATATAGACGTACAATGCACAATGACAAGATACTAGTTGAATACAACTTGGGCAGCAACCTGAACATGAAAAACTTCGGGATTTTGTGACGCTGACAAGACGACTCATAACATTAGCCGAAGTTCTCCATGTGCTATTGTATTAGAAACTTCTCCACCCGTGATGGAACATAATGAAGAACCTAAGGTAATAAAATTAATCTTGTAGAGTTTTAGAAGAGAGCTTTGCTACAACAATTGACGTCAAGTTGCATCAATTGCTCCACAACCCCCCTAAGAATCTGATATAGCCCATGTCATAAGCTTGACTGAACTGAATTAAAAGCTAGGAGGCAGCTAAACACTCAACCATCACTCTTATCAAGACTCCGCTTGTTATGGCGATATAGATTCAGCCTTGAAGTAGGAGGGGTATTTGAAACCTACACAACTTCACGCACAAGGACTTTTATTTGTGGAATATAGCATTCAACTTTACATAAGGCCCTGATGCATCCAAGCCTTACCTGCATACGCTTATATGAATTTATACACCCTTTTGCTATAACGCTGCCTGGTTACTTAATAGCACCAAACCACTATACAACAGGTAGACTATGGAAGTATAATATTAAGCACTTTCTGCAAATCCTACTCGTAAATTACCAAAGTCGAATATTGTGTGGTATGCTCCCAAGAAAATATCTCCAAGAACCCTGTGTTACAGCAGAGTGCATGTTATTATTTGCGCAAGATATTTCTTGACCTAAGTACTCTTGAAGTTATATTGTCAGTAATACGAAGAAAATCAAGCTTTAAAAATCTTCTTCTCATATGCATGACAAGTAGGTGCTTTATTCCTTGCTAGAAAGAATTAGGAAATGACATACCAGAGGGGGCTTTTTGAAGGAGGCACATCTAAAGGCACAAACCCGCTAAGACAGATTGTAGAACAGTTTTCTTCGATTCTAACAGTGTACTGGATAGAAGTCCATACAGAAAAATGACGGATTATTAGAGGGAAAACATAACAACACGTGGATTGACATAATCAACTTTAAGCATGATATACATTATTGGATCCATTCTTTAATAGTTTAACCTTTTACAACAGATGGTTACTGCCTTGGGTTCAAAACCCACGGTACATATTTAGTCGCCTTTTATGTTGGTTACATTTGCTCTTTCGTTTCTCGGGTGCACTGCACCTTGTTTCATCCATTCTCTACCAAGTTAAGCATTTGGAGCAAACGCCAGCTTTTAACATAAAAGAAGTATAGAATAACGTTGTTGAGCTAGCTGACGCCAATGGTCGGATAGTACCATCTGGCTTGAGAATCTGGTTTTGCAGCAGCATGTAGCAAAACCCACCTCTGTCAGCTTGATAAATCGGGCGTGAAAAATGTAAATTAGGCTAACACCTACTCATGGTGTTTATGTTTGCAACATTGAAATTGTCATGATTGAAACTCAAGAAATACAGCGTGCTTGTCTAAACTAAAAAACTTACACATGTGCCTATGACACTGAAGGTAAATGTAAAACAGGAGGCACCTTTTCTGGAGAGAGAGGGAAGGATTTGTTCCCAATGGTGAATGAAATGTACGGCATAGCAGCAACATTGTTACAGTCGACAAATGATTTTCCTCTAGGATTCGGAAGCCTTTCACATAGCTTTGACAAATCAAACGAAGTTTAGACCCAGTAGCGGCCAGTTTAATCATGATGCTACACAACGGAAAAATGGGAAAAACACAAATCACCTCATCAATATATTTGAGCACATTTTCCTTTGATTTTTGCTTTTTAACCTCTGCTTGGATCCAGAAAATGGTCATCTCACAGAAAGTACATAGAGCACTCTCATCAGTTGATAACTTCTCCATGCTTCGACCTATGCGCATCGTTTCAAGGCCAGGGCTGCATATACCCAGATCCGGGATTCATGAGCAGGGTAGAGGTCAGACATTGAGGCAAAAAATCATCACAGGTTAAGAAAGTTAGTAAGGAAACCTAACTTTAGAGTTTGAGATCCTTCATATGAGCAGAGGCCGATGTCAGCGCACACTTTTTCAGGTTGTAACTGAAGGATCAGGAAACAAGATGTCAGTTATTCCGGACTCAGCTTCAAGGGAATGTTACAAAAAGATTAACAGAGCAGACCCCGGATATCAAAAGCTCCCAAATAGAATTCCCATATTTGGACACAACTTCTTTACATTCGAAGCTCACAATACCATCTGCTCCAATGGCATGGTTGATTTGGGTCACAATAGTCTGAAATAGAGCTAGTAAAAATGGATTGCATGAATCTTCAGCGTTCTAAAGAAATATAAAAGTATGAAATGATTAACTTCAACACTGAGGTGTGATCACATACAGTCGGACCAGCAAGAAAGGATGTCCCTGAATCCACAATGGCAGCACAGCCGCCATTACAAAGACCTTGCAAAAAGTGAATGTTCGTATAAATTGTACAGGAGAAAACTGTGTGCCTTACACAAAGTATAACCTAGGATTGCAATTTACCTCTTCTTTCTACAGATAAATGGAGTAACACAAAATTTTTCTTTTGCACAAAATGAAGCAACATTGATTATGAGGACAAGCTACAAAGGAAAAGCTACCAGTAAATAGGATTCATGTTATCCTTTCCAAAACTTTGGATCTTATAAATGGACTTTCGCATATTGAAGTAAGGAAATGAATGCTTGTTTACAACCAGCAACAAATGCGTCATGAGGTTCCAAGCCGCTCCGTGATTTCTTGGAAAGTGAGCCAAAATTTGCGACCCCTCTAACTCATATCTGATAAACTAGGACTTTGGAACTAATTGGCTTAGCTTGTTTACAACCAGGAAGGTTTAATGTCGTGGGGACCAATTGCCTTTCCACCATTGCCTTTCCGTACCTTTCCGGAAACAACCAAATAATGTCATACCTCTTTTCTCCGTTATACTGAATGAAGGTATCAATATCAACGGGTCTAAAAATGGAAGAGCATGATCACCTGTTGAATAGTTTGCAACAAGAATATCGCCCACTTCAATCTGGAATAGAAAATCAACTTTACTGACAGCTTTAGCGAGAAATTTAGTCAATATTTGTAAATACTGTTCTTTTTCTTGCCTGCCAGTAACCATTTCGACTGACTGGAACATATGTGTGATCACCCTTGAAGTGTGACACATCAACACCTCCGAATATGATCTCACCTCCCACCTTAGACTTTGGATTCCTATTTAGCCAAAAAGAGAAGATTTGCTTGCTTACAATACCTTGTTGTACCATATTGTACCTGAGTCACAAGAGGCAAATAAAGGCATATACAAGTTTATTTCCTCAGTCATGCACTCTATGATCACTTTATGATGAAGCCATACCAATAGATTTTCATGATAATATATTGAAATTATTATACCACACTGGCGCAACTGTGCCCACAGCATTCTCCTGAAATCCCAGCCCAAGTATCCCATCAAACCGTGCAAGCAAAAATGCGAAAGATACTTCCCTTGTAGCCTCAACAAACACCTGAAAAATAAAACCTCCAGAACTGAGTGCTTCTCTGACTCAAAAACATGTAGAATGCAGACAAAATGCAAAACGCCCACGCACTTGATCCCTGATGACAATATCACCAAGTCTGGTGTTATCTTGACTGAAGAAGCCATGTATTGATCCAAAACCATAATGGATTTTGCAAGATTTTCCTGCATAAAAACCCAGACAAGAACGTACAACTATGATCCCGTTCAACCGTAATCTCCATATGCGTGCAGTTGAATTACTGGAGTAAATATTAAAGACTTCTTCACAATGATGCGTTGGAAAGATTTACCAATTTTGGTATACGTAGCGGATAGCCTCGCCCTGTACTTGGAATGCATATAACAAGCAATCTGCATAAAATTGTGCTCTATAGTAATAATTTCTTCCATGAAATATATGTTGCAGTAGTTTGTACTCAGTTGAACTTACAGAAAAGTAACATTTTGCAGATGGGACCCAAAAGTTGGAACTGCCCGTATCAAATACAACAGCAAAGTCTTGAGGAGGTGAACCGATAGCAATCTCTCCGTAGTACTGGGTGTCCATGAAATTCTTCAGATACACATCTTTGTTCGGATAACTCAATCTCCTACCAGCGTGCCCTCGGTCTTGGGCAAAAATAACCTCTCCTTTTGCCACTCTGGCCTCATTGATGCTGTTAAGGTCCAAATGCCGCCTCTTAAGACCGATTCTCACCAACCCATCGGTGGATAAGTTGAAAGCAAATGTGCAAAAAGAGTGACTCAGACAGATTGCAAGTAAAAGAAGCTTTATCCTCATCCTTGAAATGTTTCTGCAGGTTTCATGTTAAAGACAATTCAAATGCAGCATAAGATTGGTAATATTTATGAAGACCTCCCTCCGGTTCCTATACAAACATTTGCATCAGTACATGTTTACCCCAATTGCTAATACTGCCGTGAGAGCTTGATATGTGAAAACTTTTAAGCTGTGGAGTAATTGGTTTCTACTCATGGGTGCTCACATTCAGCATACAAGAGGAACATAAAGTTCATGCCTAAATCATAAGCAATGGAGCTCAGACAGTACAACTGACAAGATAGATAAATGGAATGAATCAAAAGCAAAGGTGCAACTTGATAACAAATGGTGGCTAGCTAGTTCGCTTACCTGTGTGCAGATTTTCCTGTCTCGAGTGCTCGAGAGGACAAGTCCACATTACGGTTGCACAAAGAGTGTGCGGGATTTATGCGTCTATATATAGTAATGCAGAAATAGGAGATGAAGTCTGCTACCGAGATATCGGGATTTATGGTTGGCGTGGTGATCATGCCTTTTAAAGTTGTGACAAGTTCAGGAAACAGCCGCGTAATTTCCCAGAGAGATGTAGGTTAGCTAGGAAGAGTCCGGCAATACCATTATCATTGTGTACGCTACACATACACGTTTGTAAGTCGTAATTGTCCAGATCGAGTGGGACTATGCGAGCCTTCCTATGTCCCAAGCATTCGATCATAGATATATGTTAAGATTCTAGTGTTAATCAAAATGTATTCTTATCCAACTCAGACACCCTCTCCAAACAAAGGCCACCACGTCTGTGACTTGGTATTCCCTTTTCCAGCAAAAACCACAGCCACTGTGTTTGCAATGGCCTCATTGTGACACTGCAATGGCATTACTTATTACTTACACTAGCTAATGTGCCCGTGCAAATGCACGGGACGCAATGTAATTTGATTTTAGTGGTAATTATTTATTTTAATAGAGCCTATTTAGTTCAAATTAAAGTTTCAAAAGACAAAGAAAGATAATTAATTTCAAAGACAAATGAGTTAATTCATTTTTACATCTTAAACGTAATAGTTGACATTACTCAAGTATGTAAGTTTCTCCCGTCAATTAGTCCACTGCATGCTATGTAAGAATCATAGTAAAACTGAGAGAACATTTTAGCCCTAACTTTGGTCATAGACTATTGTATCGTCTAAAACTATTACGTACTAAAGGAAAATATGTATAACAAATTTCACTAACATGCCATTTTTTAGATTCTTATTAATTATTTGGTGTACCAGAATCTAGTAAAGAATATTTGCATATTTTATAAGATAGGTCTAATTGCCTCCTTTGTGACAAAAGGATATGGGCTTAGCGAAAAAGGGTGTAGATTTAGTTTTACTTTTTCTCTTTCTTCCGGTGTAAAATATTGACAAATCCACATATATCCTAAAGTCACGCCTTATATATTATTTAATGAGTATTACATATGCTTCTTAGATCGGTTCATGCCATTAAAAAGTTGTTCAAACCTCAAAACTACTCATAAAGAAAAAGACGTATGACAAATTTGACAAACATGCTGGTTTTGTAGTCCTTTTGTCCTCATTAATTTTTGTGTAGCAGAATCTAGTAAAAAATACTTGCATGTTTTATATAACGATAGGCCTATTTGCCTCTTTTAGTGACAAAAGGGTGTAGGCTCAGACAAAAGGGTCTAAATTTAGTTTCACTTTTTCTTTCTTTTTGTGTAAAATATTGACAAATCCACATATATCCTACAGTTACGCCTTATATTCCTCATGATAAGTACAATATTGCATGTGTTTTTTTAGATCAGATTGTTTAAACCTCAAAATTACTTTTAAGGGAAAAGATGCATGACAAATTTTACCAACATGCTGGTTTTGTAGTCCCTTTATCCTCATTATTTATTTAGAGTATCAAAATCTAGTAAAGAATATTTGCATATTTATATAACGATAGGCCTAATTGCCTTTTTAGGTGACAAAACAGTGTGAGCTTAATTAGCAAAAAAGGGTTTAGATTTAGTTCACCTTTTCTCTTTCTTTTTGTGTAAAATATTGACAAATCCACATATAATCCTAGTCATACCTTATATATTCTTTCATGAGAAGTACAATATTACATGTACTTTTTAGATTAGTTCATACTATTAAGAAAGTGTTCAAACCTCTAAGTGAACTTTTGACCAAGGAGTACTTTTTGATAATTGTACATGGGTACCAAAACATGATCGGATGAGAAGCTCCGATGGTGAAAACATAAAGGGTTCCTACTCCTAGGACATATTTTATAAAATATGCAAGTTTTTTTTTAAGAACTGAACTTAGAATCGTCATTTGTTCATCTAATTTAGCATATTTCTAATTAGAGTTTTCAACATTAATTTAAAGAAAAGCTGAGAACCAATAACAAAAAAATACATAATAATTAACCTAAATCGCTAATACCTTCTTTGGGATGTATTATTAAAACTATGTAGTCGATTTTTCGTCAAATCCTAATGTCCCATAAAATACTCCTTCACTGATGCTAGCTTATGATTTTATCGTGAGGAATCCTTGTGATATTTTTCTTTTTTCGCGTTGTAAAGTGTACATAAGAAAAATCTTACATAAGTAAGATTTACTTGGGAGTCATAATAACCACTATAAATTCTATTGCAATATTAATAACATCTTTCTGTGATTTATTCCTTTTTCATAGCATCTCATGCTTTTATGTAGCATTTGGGGTCGAAGGCCGAACTTCATTTAAGCTTGAGCATGTCCTTTGGATATGACTCCTTTTTTAGCACATCTATAAAAAGCTTTTTGTCGCCAAACATAACATTCTTAACTTACACACTTTTGGTAATAGATACCTAGAGTACTATATATTGTGAACTATATATTCACAAGATCCTCGAGGCCCGGCTCATAGATTGGTAGTTGCTCACCATTCCAAGCAGTGATCCGCGGCTTAGATATATCGACAACCGCAGCTTCAACCTTGGGGCACTTATACGCTATCACACCCATGGTTGGCCCCCCAACATAGCCAGCTCCAAGACAACAGATCTTCGCCATTACTACTTATTCTCCAATAGCGTCACCATTACTATGTATTCTCCAATAGCCTGACACAATTATGCATGACAAAGATGAGAAGAAAAGAGCACTCCCTTCCCGGTAAGACACTCCACATTTTATTTGCAAGTATTTGTTGGTAAGTATAATCTTTTTATGATATAGTTATGCTACAAATAACTTGATCAGGAAAATGTACTTTATGTATATCATTACAAACACATATTAGATAACTTTCAAATTATCCGATAATTCTTTTTTTAAAAAGTTTTCCAAAACTATGTCGAACTTTGGCGTGTCCTTGACCTTCATGAGCATTAAACATGGTAGCACACCTTATTTGTTGTTAGAAAGCTAACAATATCACTAAATTATATTTGCAAGAGACATGAGTGAAAAAGCATATAAAAGTTGAGAATAGAACCCACTGCATAGCAAAAGTGTCTTATAATCACTAACTTAAAGAGAAAAAAGGTGCGTTAAAGTTTTTTTATTAACACTAACCCGAAGAAAAGTCCAAGAACAATGAGGCTAGCCACTCTCTGATCGAGGAAATACAACCCATTTTTTCTTGAGCGAGTACTCCAGAGTCTTGATAAGTGACATATAAAGAGGCATGTATGACAATGCAAAGATGGTGACCGGGAAGAATGCCATGTCCATTGTTCCTTGTTACGTATCAGCAAGATAAAGGTTGCTGCAAATGCCAACATCATCATTGAAACGAAGAAGATTAGAAAAGTGACACCTAGCATTAATTTCTGCAGAAGAGATTGTTTGAAGTCGTTTAACCGAAAGGGTGATGTGAGGATTGAAAGAAAGGTTATCACAAATGTCAAGGCAAACATGAGGGAAAGTACGTCCGTCATAGTGAAAATTATAGAAAGGTTTATCAACAAGGATCAGATAACCAGTATTTTTGTTTGGACCTCCTGGTACTGTCTAGGCAGCAGAAAAGGCAATGGTGGCAATTAGCACATCCACAATTGAACAATCTCAGCAGTGCGCTTTAGCCATTCTTTGGCATTCTCACAAATTTGAGCATTACTATCTGCAAATAACTACTCAGCAGTCGTCTTATTGCAGTTGAAGTGCTTAATGAAATGGGTGGGGGAGACTTTCTAGACACGCTGCATCATGAAGTGCATCAGGAGATATCATGTGTTTAGATGCGTTATAACAAAAAAAAAGCTTCGCCAATCATCTCAGTACTCCTTCCGTTCCATAATTTGAGTCCTCCTTTGACAGTCAAACATTTTATGTACAATCTTTTCTTGTGCTTGTCTTTTCTTGTGCTTAATTGCTTTATCACTCTTGCATACTAAAGGTGTAATGCAGAAGATCATGTAATTCTATGGAAACCTTTTTTGGAGGGGAGTCATCTTGTCAAACATCCCAAAAAAGGAAAGGAGGAGTCACATAATGGGACGGAGGGAGTATCATGCAAGAAAAACACAATAAGGAGCTTGAAGCTTAATGCAATTTCTATGCTTTCATGCTATAAAATATGATGTGCGCGCATAATAATTTGTGTTCATGTGGACGCAGTTGGAGTAATGAATTGGCAGAATGCACCTCAAATAAAAGCAAATCGTCTTGCAATAGCATAGCTGGGCTTCACATAATAATTTGTGTCCACAATCTCTGTGCAGCCTGATTTAGTTGCCAGACCCACTTTCATCACTTGTTGTGGCCTTTTTTCATGAACCTTCATGATCCTGGCTCTAGAGAACAGTGGATACCCTCCCGGCCTCCCATATTTGTGGGTCTTGGGCTTACTTTCATCCATTGCAGATTTAGTTGCCTCCCATGAGGTGTCTTTTCCAATCAAGAACTCGCCCGGTTGCCGAGCTGATCCATATCTTTGCTTTTCTTCTCGAGCCCGTATCAACTTAATTCCAAGAAAGAAAATCCAGAATATTAGTCTAAATTGGAAGTGAAATAAATTGCAATTGGTGCCCTTGGTATGCACCAGTGATCATTTAAAATTTAAAGGAAGTTTTAAGTCACGTTGAACTCGAAAGTTCATAAATGTTGCAATTGCAGCTAATTTAGGCGTCGAATCAAGGTTTTTAGGGTCCTTTTTGTTTAGAATGAGCAATTTCAAGAATTATCTTGATTTGAGATTGTTTAGAGGATTCATGTTATGGATAGGGAACCACTTTTAACCAACTATTTCTATGTGGAGAAGTCTTAAGAGGAAAATTATGAGACTGGGAAGAGGTACTTCAATGGGAGAGGAAGACTTTCTGTGTCACTGTGAATGGTTACCTCGTCTTCCTCTCCCTTTAGCAGAGCATCATAGAGCTTCCTTTCGAGCTCATGTTTTGCATCATCAACTTTGGGAGCCATGGTAGTTGTAAGAATTTCAGGAGCAATTACATTAAAACAATCAATATATAGACTCTTCAAGGGCATAGTATGAATGGTTCCAAAAGAAAGAGAAGAAGATAGTTTACCTTGCATGGTGGTATGCCGTCATTGTGAAGATGGAGAGAGAGCGTGAAGATGGAAAGGAAGCAGGAGAAAGAAAGGATAGACCAAGGTTTTCTAGTTGATAAGATTGATTCATGAAGTTTTTGTAGTTGATTAGGACACATAAAAGTATTCTAGTAGTGTAATTAATTTGATTTCTTAGTTGTTAAAAGAAGAGTCCAAGCAAACTAGGGGACTCTTAGGATGAAAGTTACGGCTGATTTGGCAAAAGGAGAAGACTCCAAAAAGCTGATGTGTCGTAAATATGAGTGTTCTAAAATCCTATGTAGTTGATTAGGACACATAAAAGTATTCTAGTAGTGTAATTAATTTGATTTCTTAGTTGTTAAAAGAAGAGTCCAAGCAAACTGGGGGACTCTTAGGATGAAAGTTACGGCTGATTTGGCAAAAGGAGAAGACTCCAAAAAGCTGATGTGTCGTAAATATGAGTGTTCTAAAATCCTATGTGTCGCAATTTTAAGCGAAGGTTTCAGCTTTTTATATATATATATATAGATATGCTTTTGTCACTTTGTTTGTTCAAATTTTTTTTAGACTTTTGCAACAATATTTTTTTTGTTGGTATTGATCAATAAGTACTCTTTTCGTATAGCACTCTTGTTGTCTTACAAATGTTCGTATTTGTTAAAAGTTTAAAATAAAGTACAATAAACAATAATTATCAACAACGGTCATCAAAGTCTTTGTTTTATAATCAATATTAATTAATTAGGGTCAAGTGCATGAATTGCTTAGAATCATTTTCTCCCAACCACGTGTCTAGTCAGATGTTGGGGCAGTATTAGTGATCAAGGAGTAGTAACTCATATCACGGGAGGAAACTTTGCGCAGAGTTCCTTTACTATTAATGGGTGGCTACGAGATTTCTTATGGGCACAAGCATCCTAGGTAATTCAGTCGTGCGTTCCGAGGTGTGAAGTGGGAGAGAAGGGATGTCATAATTGGGGTTTTGAATAAGACAACCTCTTTCTTTTTCATATTGAAAAAGGAATAAGAATGGGAGGTGTTAAGGGCCGTACGTTTACGTTTTTTTGTATTGTAATTTTGTAATGATGTTAAAAAGATGATCTTTTTTTGTACTTTTATTATTTTGGATACTGATTTTGGATGCAAAATCCAAATAGATGCAAAAAAAGTTTTCCCCTTTCTCTGGTTTTTACCGACACAATTGAATTCATTGTCAGAAGCCTGTTGTTCACCCTTTTCCCTTCACCGTCTCTCTCTCTTATCAATAAGCACTGTACCGTGTGTAACCCAGTGCCGAACAAGGCTCTTTGAGAAATGGATCAGCAGGTGCTCTCGATCGACACCGTCGCTCAGCTCCGACATAGAATCGGCTTGCTTCTCTCGAAATGGAGTGCACTTCAGATGACCGTCGATAACAAGTGGGGCGGCAGCGATTCTCGGCCGCTTTGACCCCGCCCTCTCCTTCGAGCACCCCTACCCCCCCCCCCCAACAAAGGCCATCTTCGTCCCCGACAAGGAGTGCCAGAAGCCTGACCTCCTCGCCACCTCTAGCGACTTCCTTCGCGTCTGGCGCATCTCCTTCGATGACGACAACCACGACAGCACTGGCGGCCTCGTGGGTTCAACTCACTCTCCCTAATCATGCACTCAAACACTCTGTGTTTGAGTGCATGATTAGAGTTTTGCCATTGAAAAAATTGGGAGGAAGAATGCAACCAATGGGAGACTTCCGAGTTGGTTTGTTAATAGGGAAGAAGAAGAAGAAGAAGCAAGAGGGAGAAGACACACAGATGTGTGATGATTGAAAAGGAAATTGAGAGAGTGAATAAGAAAAAACATCTTCTATGATTTGGGAATCCTTTCTGATTTGGGAATCATCCTTTATGATTTGGGATTCATGCCAGAAAAAAGAACCCCATTGATTTAGGAATCATTCTCTATGGTTTCGGTTGGCATCCTTGATGTGGGAGGAAAGATCCATTGATCGGAGCAGCAAAGGTAATACCGAAGATAATAATGGTAACAGTAATGAAAGCAGAAATAAAAACGGTAAACATACAAAAACAACTGAAAAAGGTAGACACAAAAAAGTGATAAAAATGATAAAAGTACACAACCATAATTTGTGATTAGATACGAAAATATTGAAAACGAAAACACAATACAAATACACAAAACCAAAAGTGTAAGCGTATGGGGCCTAAGCTTTTTATCATCCTGGCGTCGAGCTATTCTCCCCTACAGTTTTTAGGGTTAATTATACATATGTTCCTGAGGTTTAGGTGAAATTATAGTCAAGGACACAAAGTTTCAAAAGGTAACAAACCGTGACCACAAACATTAAAAAGGTAACACTTATGTCCAGCCGTTAGGGATCCATCTAAAAAGTGTACTTTTTTGTGATGTCATCAATACGTATTTTTAAAATGACAATATTACCCCTATACTGAATAAAAGACTATACATAATCAATTTTGTTATCAAACCCACGTGTTTTTATCTCTCTTCTAGTTGTACGACAACTTTTTAAAAGGGACATAAGTGAATAAATTGGACTGTTGAGTGTGAATGCAAATCTGAAGAAGAAGCAGCTAGTGAGGACTGAGGCAGGTCAAATGAACGCATAGATTGAGGCAAAACCATGAAGATAATAGAAAGGAGCTCTATTTCAAAAGCAGGCAACAAGATTTTGCAACTGAGTTCCAACATCTTGTAAGGTAAATTTCAAATTTTTGTTGGCCAAAGTTAGGGCAACATCTATTTTGAAAATATTGTTGACCAAAGTTAGGGCAACATAAAATTGCATGATTAATATGTCCTAACAACACCAAGCAATATAAATTCAAGTCTTGAAACTGTCTTAAAGTACGTTAACACCATACATATTGTGGTAAAAAAATTTGCAATCCAGTCAGAATGGTTTAGGTTTATGCACACCAAGTGTTTAATAAAAGTTCCAAGTGGGATCTTATTATTATTATTATTATTATTTTTGGTTATCTAATCAATAATTTATGTTTAATTTAAAGATTTTCTATGTCAATGACCATGTCTTCTTCAAGTATTGGACGCAAGAGACAAAATCAACCATGTGACTGGAACTACAAGGACAAGAATTGCAAATGTGGAAGCAAGGCTTCTATTGGGATTTCGGGTTCCCAAAACAACAAATATAAGTTGTATTACACATGTGCATTTGGAGAATGCAACATGTTTGCATGGTGCAACCCAACCATTGTTGGAGTAATTGCAACCCAGACTCCTACCCAACCTGTACCTGTGGCCATGGAGAAATGTGATCAATTTTCTGGCTTAAGGGAGCATGATATGGCACTAAGTGTAAGAACGGACCTGCTGGAGGAGATCATAAAAATGATGAAGATAGCTATAATACGATGCTTTTTTATGTGTTTAGTGGCTATTGCAATTTGAGTGAAGTATTCGGTTAGTGATGTGTAAGGGAGCATATATGTATTTAGTGTTGTGCTAATGTTGTTCAAGCTATATTAGTGATGTGTTAAGTGATGTGCTATTCTTGTTCAAGCTATTATGTATATGTAGACATGAAACACAATATACAAAGTTGAACCAGATAAGAATTCACATAGATGTCCAATGTTTGATAGAGAACTTCACATTACTATGTCCAAATTTACATCCCACATGATTTTTCAAATTCATACTACAGTCTCAGCAAACTGTTCCAAAATGAAACGCAATGTGCTATTACCCTAAAATGACCATGTGTCAACAACATTACATCCAATTACTACCAAAATGACCATTGGTCTCAACAAATTACATCACAAAAAGGTGAACTCAATATGACATTCTAGTCTAAAGAAGCAGCAGCAGGTTGAGAGCTTGAAGGTGCTCCATCAGCAACAGTAGCAGGTTGAGAGCTTGAAGGTGCATTATCAGCAGTAGCAGGACCACCAACAGTAGCAATAGTAGCACTAGAAGTAGCACCAATTGCAGCAGCATCACCAGTTCCCTGTAATCATATCAAGTAACATACTTAATGTAAGGATATGCAGAATAGACAGAAAAAGGGGGAAAATGAAACAAGTACAATTAAAACATACCCTTACTCTTCCCCTTATGTTCCTTACAGGAGCTCTTTTGCAGCTTCTTCTATTATATCCAAGCGCCTTGCACAGTCCACACCTAAGTATGCCTAACCTGTTTTGAGTTGGTGCTAGCTCATCTGTTCCCCTTTTTCTATTCTTCCTAGGCCTACCAGGCAGCCTTCTCAAAGGTGGAGGCAACACAATTTCAGGATGAACTTCCATGTCAGGCCACAACTTTATATCAGGTACAGGATGTATCATACCCCCATATGTTTTTTATACCAAAGAAAGTGGGTTCGCAGTCGACGTGGAGGTGCCACAAGGAATGCAATCCGAGTCAAATGCTAAGTGTGTTAATGTGGGACACAACAAGGGTGGAACAAGGGCAGAGACTAAGGGCTTCCCAGACAGAGCCTGAGGGTGGCAGTGCTGCGAGGGCGACGACGCACAGTGAATATATGACCACAGTCACTGTCCGATGCTTAGGACTAGAGTTAAGATCCTGTATGTTTCTCTTTCTAGAATTCTAGAGAAAGAAAGTGAAAGTGAGAGTGAATTTTGAGAATCTGAAATCTGAAGTCCTCTAAATGAATTCTCAAGACCTCTATTTATAGAGGTAGAGATGATGATGTCATCACGCGACATGTGGCACTCCCTGAGAGTGACACATCACCGAGGGGTCCACAGCTGCCGGTGCTCCATGGACTGTCGAATTGCATATTCACCCGGCCTACCCCGCACAGCGTTGCTCTGTCTATCTGGAAAGACTGGCTCCCACATCGTCAGTGTGGCTAGAGAACCCCCTGGATCTAGCCACCAATCCAAGCCCTTGCAGAGTCCCACGTGCCTGGCAACGGTGGGGAAGACCCGATGCCCAACTGCCAGGTGGACTAGGCACAATACCCTCTGAAGACTTGCTCCCGTCTTGGAGTGACCCGGGGATCATAGTCCCTAAGGGTGCCGACACAAGACCCCAGTGCCGGAGCAGGTAGGCCAGTCACGAAGACACCTTGGCGGAGATAATGTCCCGGAGGAGTCGCCTATCCCGCATGTGAGTCCTTGTGCTGGAGCACTCGGAGCACATCAAGGTAGCATCCCGGAGGAGCTGTCTACCCGACGGGCAGAGGTAGCATTCCAAAGGAGCGGTCTACCTCACAGAAGGGGAGCTAAAAAGCTCTCTGACGAAGATAGTGTCTTAAAGAGCGAGCCTATCCCGTGGGTGAGTCATTGTGCCATAGCACTCAGAGCGCATCGAGGTAGCATCTCGGAGGAGCCGTCTACCTGGTGAAAGCGGAGTTAAAAAGCTCCCTGGCAGAGATAGTGTCCCGAAGGAGTCGTTTGTTCATGTGGGTGAGTTCTTATGCTGGAGCGCTCGAAGCGCGTCAGGGTAGCATCTCGGAGGAGCCGTCTACCTGACGGGCTGAGGTAACATCTCGGAGGAGCCGTCTACCTTGCGGAAGGGGAGTTAAAAAGTTCCATGGTAGAGATAGTGTCCCGGAGGAGTCGCATATCCCTGCGGGTAAGTCCTTGTGTCGGAGCACTCAGAGAGCGTCAAGGTAGTATCCAGGAAGAATCGGCTACCTAACGGGCCGAGGTAGCATCCTAGAAGAGCCATCTACTTGGTGAAAGAGGAGTTGAAAAGCTCCCTGGCAGAGATAGTATCCCGGAGGAGTCGCCTATCCTCGCAAGATGCTGCACACTCCGGATAGTGGGTCGAAGCATGTTCCACGTCCATGGTAGGGGCGCATGGTGTGGTGAATGAGAGTGGTGCCCAGGGGCATGTAACATGATTGTGACGCAAGGGCGCGATGCTAACGACATGAGACAAAGAGTGTGGCACATGAGTACGGTGACGATCGTCGTGAGACAATACTTGGTATCGGGGGCACGACATTATGACAGAGAGGCTGGGGGCACGACTATATTAGCGGCACGACGTATGAGCGCGGCCGAGTGGTAGAGACGGCAAGCTGGCATGGACGATGGGGTCGCGATGATGGTGCCTTGGAGGCGGGGTCACGGCAACGGCACTCGGGCGACAGGAGACGAGCATCGAGGAGACGACGGATTGTCCCTCGAAGAGAAGTGAAGGGATGGGGTCGACCCCTTGAAGGGGAAGGTGGCCGACCCCCCTAAGGGGGAAGGCACGCCAAGGTTGTTTCACGAGCAATTCACGTGACTTGAGTATGTGTTGCTTTGACCGGCTTGTGAGCTTTGAAAAATTGACCGTTGAATATGTGACGTGTCGTGCAAAATTAGACCCCTGGTGGGCCTTTGGATGCGAACCAAAGTAGGTTGGGAATAGCTTTTAAGTATAAATCCTTGTGGAAGTGAGGAGAACAATAGTCTTCAAGATTCCTCCTTTTGTAAGATTTTCATGCAGTAGCATGCCTGCATGGAATCCCACTTACATCTCATACCTTACACTCACAGGTCATCTTCTCATTGCTGATAATGTAATTGATAGAGAACTCTGCAACCTGAAACTCTGTCTCATCAGCTACTAACAATGTACATTTTCTAGAAGCCTCCCTAATTTTGTTCAACTTTTGCAAAACCCTAGGGGGTACAAGGGTGTCCCAACTGATAGCTTTTTGAAACATATTGTGAAACCTGGTCATCAACATGCTCATAAGCTGCTCCATCAAATTCACTATAGGCATATATCTCAAATCCCCTAACCAACTGTTGAAGCTCTCAGTGATGTTGTTGGTAATATTATCACACCTTGTCATTTCATCAACCCCAAACCTTGTCCAAGCTGAAATTGGTAGGTTAGCAAGCCAATCATGAGCCTCCCTACTTTGGTCCTTAACCTTTTCCATTGCATATTTAAATGTACAAGCATTATAAGCCCTATCAGCCATCCAAAAGCTATTTCTCAATAATAAACCAGGGTGCTTAGCCTTAAAATTTGCATACACATGCCAACAACAATGCCAATTGTACACATTTGGAAATATATTGTTTACTGCCTCACCCAAACCTTTATGCCTATATGTCATGAATGTCCAAGAATGCCCATCAGTGCCCTCTCCAATTTCGTCCTTAAGATGGCCAAAGAAAAATTCCCAACTGCTCTTGTTTTCACTCTTAACTATAACAAAGGCAATAAGAAATAAGCCATTATTCCCATCAATAGGTTTGGCAGCCAACAAAACACCCCCATAAGTTCCTTTTAGATGACATCCATCAAACCCTATCCATGGCCTACACCCCTTCAAGAATCCATCAACCATAGCAGGATAAGTAACAAACACCCTATTGAATGAAGGACTAACATTAAGGTTAGGCCTATTATATTGTAGTTCCACAACTGCTTGAGGGTTTGTCTTTTTCACCATTTCCTTATATAGTGAAAGCTTGGCATAGGACTCAGCATGTTCCCCATCTATCTCATCTAATGCTCTTTTCTTGGCCCTATATAACTGCATTTTGCTAGGTTGCACCCTATACTTCATCATTTCTACAAGCATACCAGCTGTTTTGATCTCTGATTTGATCTAATCAAATCTACAAGCTTCTTGGCAATCCAAGGTGATGTAGCTTCTGGGACTTTAGATTATCTAACAAATGTGTGAGCTGGTCCAACAGACTTAAGCTTAAAAGTGGTTCTATTAGGACATACTGAAGCATGAATTCTCCAAAGGCAAGTTTCAATTGAACAATGTGCTGTTACCCTTAACAAATCACTTTTATCCCTGACCAAGACAAACCCCTCTTGTATCACATAATATTTTAATGCATTCCTAAAAGACAACACATTCTCAAAAAACATGCCCACTTCTAAAACAATAAGGGCACCAGTTGTCCTTTGATACACCATACCCTTCAAGTATTCAACCTTATCTTCACCCCCATCAACACTAAAGTCACTAGAGTAAGCAGGTTTACAGTCATCACTTTCCTCATAGTCAGGCATATCATCTTTAAAAGGTTGAACAGATTCATTATCACCCTCATTTGAACTAACATCTAAACCACCACCACGATATGAACCAACATTAACACCATCTGAACCCACATCACCACTTCTCCTAGTCTAACAAACTCATCTTCACTGCTAACCATCAAATTCTCATCCATCTCATCATCACTGCTCATCATCCAATTATCTTCCATGTCATCATCACTGATCTCACAAGGCCCTCTTTTTCATGCATAACCCTATTAGTAGGTTCTTTTTCTAGATCCCTATACACCATTGATGTCATTACCTCCACAACAGACACATAAAGTGATATCACTTCCACCTCCTTATTCAATCTAAACATTTCCATCAAACTCTTATCATCTAAAATGTCAATCCTTCCATTACTCCCACCCACTAAAGCAGTAACACCAAACATTACATTGACATTGCTTTGAATACCATGAAGTCCAAGTTCATACATATCATTTAACAACTCTATGTAACTGTACATATCGGGATCAACATCATATATGATGAACTCAAGCTTCTTATCATAATGAACCCTAAGATCATGTTTAACAAAAGTCATAGTTGCACCTAATAAGATGAAAGTAATAAAAAAAAACTAATTTCAGAATAAGATACATAAATACAGAATATCATGTAAGGGCAATATGATGTAAGTTTTCAAATTTTCGACACTAGCAACCACGAATTACATTTTTATTAGAAAACCCCCAAATTTTTAAGCAGCAAACTGTTGACTTATATCATTATATACACATACATGTACTACAAATTAAATAAAGTAGACAACATATAATTCACATAGCCGTATTTCAATTCTTAAACCCTAATCATCGTAAGTCATATGCATGACATCACAGAGGCATTTTTTATATCGAAACAGAATAGTGTAAACCCTAAAATTACACAGTGCAGGCAACAACGGTACCATGCGAGGATGCTCACGTGTTGATCGATGTAATTTTTGGTCTAGAACTTTGATTCGTGTTGACAACAATGATATGGTGAACCAATATAGAGGATTACACACTAACAAACAACTAATATGCAAAGGTGGAGGGAAAACATACCGTAATTTCGTCCGCAGTTTCTTCCTTCGCCGATGAATCCTTCAATCTGCCACCAAGTTAGGGTTTCTTTGGGTTGGTGACATTAACAAACAGGAAATGAAGAGACGGAGGAGAGAGGGGGGGGGGGAGATAGATCTTCTGTCTCCCACTTTCCCGCTTTTTGGCCTTCCATGGGCAAATCAGGGATATCACTTTTACTTATGAGCAATATGGTCATTTTGACCCTTCCGTTATGTATTTGTGTATTCCGTTAGGTCAAAAGACATAAGTGCCTATTTTCTAAATTTATGGACACGGGTGTAATTTCACTTAAATTCAGGGATACAGGTCTAATTAACCATTTTTTTTTAAAACGCTATGTATCCTTAGCGAAGTGATGAGTAACTTTACTCGACCCCATGGGCCGAAGTTATAGTACAGAATTTCTGAAGTTAATTCATTTCCGAGTTGTTTGTAAGAAGAATTAAAGCTGTGGAACAGAAAATGAAGAATTGTAGTAAAGTTAGCGGGTCGAAAGCGGAATTGAGATGGACATTCTGCAGTCGCAAGATTGAACTACCCCCCTTTCAAAACCCCTGCTCAAATCTAGGTTGGGAAAAATCCTTGTGAATTCAAACCCTGTTACAAGAGAGCGGGAAACCAGGAGATAGAAAAAATGGAGGATTGGGGATTGTTGAGCGCCGAGGAACTGGATTCCCTCGAACGAGACGCCCTCCGTCAGATTGGCCTCCGCAGCACTAGTACCAGTACCGGTACCGGCACTTGTTCGTCTACAATAACAAGTCATCACAACAACAAGGTTAGCTTGTTTCCTCTTATTCAATTTTCGCTTCTTCAACTTTGGGCTTCCTTATTTCTAGGGCTTATTTCATATCTTCTTCGTGTTGCTTAATCATTAATCACATCGGTGTTGGTAATCTCCCGTGCTCGTGTCTTCTATTTTCAAATGTTGGTGTTCTTCCATCTGGGTATTTCTTAATGTCCTTTGCGTAAGGCAGGTAGATGCTTCACTTACTGCCTCCAGAATACCGCCTGCATCAGAGGTACCCAAAATTTCTGGTGAGTTTTTCCCCCTTATCTAAATCGGGTATAGACTACATATTTACTACCTGCGCTTGCATTTATCCTGCATATGTGGTGGTTTCTTCCCTCAGAAGATGATCGTTCTAAGCAACAGCCAAAGATCTCAGTTAAATTTTTTCAACATGCTAGTGGAAACATTGCCGCAAGATTTTCATATGACCAGGTTCTCATTGTCTTCCTCCTGCTTGCAGTCTTCCTTAAGGATTTCTATATTCTTCTTGCTCATGTGCAAGAAGCTATCTTGTTCCAGGTACTAGTAGGAGCTTTCCGCAAGATTCCAAAAGCCAGTTGGAATGCAAAAGAGAGGTCCTCCCCTCCCCCCCTCTCTCTCTCCCCCCTCCCTCTCTCTCTCTCTCCCTCCCTCCCACACACACACACACACACACACACATGTAAACACATGCAGTTCTAAGTACTGTTTCTGTGGTTGCAACGCTTAATTGGTTTTGCAGAATATGGATGTTCCCTGTGTCATCATTATCTTTAGCAGAAAAGATGATGAGTGAAGTATCCAGTAAAATTGAGGTAATGAATGGTAACTTTGTCTTGGTTTTCCAACCAATTCCAATATTACACGTATAGGTGGTCAGTTAGCCTTTTTCATGCATTCCATTTTTCTTTTAGAAAAACTGGTTGATATAATTAACAAGTTGCCAATCTGCCATGGTTTTAAATCGCGGAATCGGGATACGTAACGGTCGCGATCGCGGTGTAACGGTATCGGGAGTATCGGACAATTCGATGTTATGTAAGCACCGGTATATCGGTGTATAACGATATTGGACCCCTGAAAACCCGTTACGAATTGGCCGTTACGATATGTCACGGCCGTTTTTTAAAACCCTGCAATCTGCTATTTGAATGGGTTATCAATGTCATTCTTCTGGTTGGTAGAATAGTTTTCTGACGTTGTTGCCTGCTTGTGATCTGCTAGCTAGAAAATATAGATCCTCTGGTGCGGCGTGCTATTGCTGCTGCCTCTGCAGTTCCTAATCTTCAAGGTAACTTTTGTGCTGCTTGGTGCTATACTGCTATCAAATATCGGGCAACAAGTGTTTGAAAAATATGCTGGCTAACCAAGTGGCTGTTTGCACAAAGATTTCGGGACAAACTAATTTCGTGGATCTTTTTGCAAGCAATCATTTGTGTTGAATAAGTGCTAGATATGTTGTTAAAAAGCAAGGACGACGTTTTTACTAAATACAATAATGTCACTGACTTGAAAAAAATTTCCCAGCAAATTTACTATCGCTCTCTCCTATTTCAGCTCAATTCCTCCTTTTCTCTTGAAGCAAATGCTGTTAGGTATTTCTTTTGGGCTGATAAGCATAATCCTTAGGAATTGATTTTTTTCATATCTGTCTGCCTTCTACCCTTATCTTTTTTGCCTTTGCATTTTTCATCAACATTGTTTTTCCTTTTTTCAGGAAATAAAATCTAATATGTTGATGGCAATAACATGCTTTGTTTGATTTTCCCTTTCGCCCTTTAATTTTTTAACAAAGCAGTAGCAGTTGTTTGAAACTAAACCAAATTGGTTTTGCTTAGAAAACTAAAACTACAAGCTATATACAATCATAAACACAAAACTTAGATACGAAAGCTTTTCATTATTCTCATCGAACCAAATTGGTTTTGCTTAGAAAACTAAAACTACAAGCTATATACAATCATAAACACAAAACTTAGATACGAAAGCTTTTCATTATTCTCATCGATTTTGTTTATTTTGTTTGTACTTTGTGCCAAGCAGCAGCCCCCTTAAGTACTTATGGTAACCGCTTAAAGAAGACGTATGGTTTTGGTAGTGACCAGACCTTTTTCTTTCTGACAAGTATTGTTTGTAAATTGAAGACAACAGATCGCTCCCTCTGATTCACTAAAATCGGATATCCGAAGTTTAATAGTGATTAAGAACAATGAATGAGAATAAACACACAATAATTGGTTTGAGTGGAAGAACTTCTTCATACTCAAACTACTATTGCTTTCAATATGCTCTGGTGAAATACAATACATAGAGTCCCTTGAGATAGCCCTACACTCGGTTTGGAACCAATTCTTTCAGGATTTGGATTTGTAATTCAATTCATCTTCTTTGTTTGGAGTAAAAGGGAATTCAAATCATAGAATTCCTATTTTGTGTATGGAAAACAAAGGAAATGGAAAGGTAATAATGTTTTAGGCAGTAAATATGCTCAGCTTACGATGAAGAAAAACTACAGTAAGTGGTTTCACATGCGGGCAACATCATATAGTGGTGGTGGACTGGTATGTAAATAGTCGTAGTGTAAGTGGTGGGGTAGCGTCACTGATGGTGTGCTATGTGATAATAATAATGATGATGGATACTGACGGTGGTGGCGATGGTATTGAGGCGTAACTAGTAGTAGGGATTGTGGCAATAGTGTTGGTGGTATCAAAGACGGTGGTGGTGGTGTGGCATCAGCGGTGGTGTTGTCGTATGGTATTGGCAGCAACTGACAGCGACAGGGGTGGTGGTGGAGGGGGTGGGGCAGTCTAGTGATGGTACCAGTTTAAATGGTGCTAATGGTACCAGAGCGTCACTAGTCGTAATGTTGGTGGCAGAAGTGATAGTGACGACAACAGAAGTGATAGTGATAGTGGTCTAGTGGTGGCGGTGGTGGCAGTGATGTAATACACTTGACATCGATGGTGACTGGCGGTGGTGGTGGTGTCACGTCGTGTGGCGATGACAATTGTTTGGTGGTCTAGTGGTGGCGGCGGTGGCAGTAAAGGTGGTGTGGCGGCAGCAGCAATGAAGGCGATGCTGGTGTGTTCAATTGGTTGTAGAGACCCAGAAAGGGTAAGGTAGGGTAAATAATTGTTCTAGTTCAAGTAAACCCAAGTTCCTTGAACTCCGACCATTTTTCATCGGATTTTCGAACTATAAAAACAAATCCAGTCAAATTCCATAAAAACCAATTCCAGTTCCTTTTCTTAGTGTTCCAAAACAACGAGATTTGAGTATGTGAAATGGAATTCCATCAATTCAGTGGTTCTAAACACACTTTTAGGTACTCCTGGATGACAAAAGCCTAATCCTATTAAAGTGCAAAGAGGTAGTTGGATGTTAGAATCCAACTGTGCTACTTTGGCAAACCCATTACGTGGATGAATTCCTTGTTAGATAAGCATTAAAAGTTCCTCTTGGACTGACTCGGGAAAAAGGTCCGTAACTTGTTGAACAGCATGGTCAAAGTTGCTAGAAGAATTCACCCGAATTTTGAGGACCTTCCAGATTGATTTTTCTGTTTGGGGCCACTGTTACACCATCGCTGTTCGCCCCTTCAGGTTGTAGAGCTCCTCGATACCTTTTCAACGACGGGAGGGATGATCACCTCCATCCAATTCCTTTTGAAATAACCTAGCCTGTTTTAGTGACACATTGCACAACGGTGAAAGTCAAGCTTGCTCTAAATGCTACAATTGCTTCCCAGCTACTCTCTGTTGTCTTCATTGTTCCTAGAGGTCTTCAGTCAGCGTAATTGAGATCATCCTGGATCGATTGTATTAAGTTGGCACCAAGAAGCGAAATGCATCCACGTGAAAAAGACAAAAAGCTATTTATAGAGTCTACTAATCCAGTTTATCCCAAAAGAAGAGTGTTGACAACATATATTGCCGGGACCTTCTCCATTTGCCTTGCTGTAAGTCATTATTTAATATAGTGGAACTTATTCAGTTTAATGAGTATAGTAACTCATATAATGGAATGAAGTATAAGCCACTAATTTAGGTAATGAATGCTTTAAATTTAATTGTCTACTTGGATCTTTATTTATTTTAGAAATTACGAAGTATATGTGTTTATCATGGGGTGATCTGATTTGCCAGCAGAGCTTATTTATGGTTTATGAGCCATTCTTTCGAACTCTTTTACACAAGTTTTGAATAAGAAGTACTTCAAGTGAACCATATTATGGGCAAACATGACTGTACAGTTATATATCAGCTCGCGGTTCTACACTTATGTGGCATGTTTTCTTATAGTTAGTGCTAACACCAACGTCATTGTTTATAATTTTTTCCCACCAGATCGGTATGACCAAATTCCCAATAGCATTGAGACAAAGCTTCTGCCATTTCAACGTGACGGTGTTAGGTATGTTGTGTTTACTGATATGGGGCCATCCTAGGCACTTTACCTTCTCTTTTGTTTTAAGAACTACATTAACATCCCTTTTGATGTTGGATAAAGAGCTTTCCATATGTCATTTTTTCTTCAAACAAGATCCCTTCAAAAAATGCCTTGTTATAGTGATTTTTTTAAATAAAGACCTATTAGACCCTCAAAGGAAGTCAATGGAACAGTTACTTACAATATGATGGATCACTCGTGTATCTCCGTTTGCTGTGGCTTTATCAGCATATGATATTGAGAGCATTTGGTTTACAATATGCAAAAGCATGGGGTTATAATATACTATCTATTAGACTTGGTTATTTTCTCTCCTTCTCCTTGTCTCTCTTCTACAAACAAGTATTTGCTTTTTTTTTTTGGCCCCCATATCAAACCATGCATTAACCCCTCGCATGTTGCCCTTCATTTCTGCTACAACACCAAAATCTCATGTGTTTGAATTCTACATTGACACCAGAGTCAAACATTGTGACTTTTGTTCTTTAGCCTTTCACTTTTACAGTGATTTTCATGCCTCTGTTGAAATGTTGCTGACATGTGTTTACATAGCTAAGTAGTTTGGGACAAAGATTTAATTTAGTTAAGTTGAGATTTTGAGTATATCAGATTTTAAGTTTTCTCTAAGTTGGTGTGCTTTGTGCACTTCTGATATTCTATAAGCATTCTGCATGTTCTTTTCTGATTGTTGGAATTTGGATATGGTGAAGATGGTGTTCCTTATATGGGTGGATAGGAAGAATGAGCTATTATATAATTATGTTTTTGTATAGGGTATGACTGGGAGTGTTGATTTTTTTATGATGAGTCCAAGTCGTGACCATAGTGCGTGGTGAATTGGCTGCCATGGTGTGGTGATGGGTCATGGTTGTTTTAGGTTAAGAACCTCGCCCCCCACCCTTAAACCACACAGCGCGTCCAAAAGTGTGTGTGATTCTCTTTTGCAAAGAACTAGTATTGTATTGCTGCGAGGATCCTTCATGGTGAATGGAAACAATGATTGCTATTTGGGAAAAGGTGAGCTGATTATGGAATTTGGATCCTCTAGATTAAGCAAACTAACACCACCGGTGGAGTTACTCCATTTTCTCTTGCTCATACTCATTTTAAAATTCCAATTATACAAAGGGAAGGAACAAAAAGAATCAACGGCATCACCATATTTCATGTCATTCGAAAATGTGAAATGTCAACACATTAGCTCTAGAATTCATGTATCTGAGAGAGCCCTAAATCACAAGATGACAAGAAAATTGTTGTCCACTTACTATTTCGTGCTCTTTCCATCTGTAAAGTTGAAATTTTTTAAGGAGTTCCAAAAACTTAACTCTAGTGGATCTGGATCCCCGATTATGATGGAGGGGAAACAAATGTTTATAAGTGAAGTAATATAACCAAAATGGGCAAGAATGAAAAGGTTCATCCTTTTTTTCTTAGGACGCGTCAACCTAAATGGATTCCAGTTTGATTGCTGAAACAATGAGGGATGCCATACTACTTTGGACCGCACGGAAGTTGGGGTTGGGTTGGGTTCAATGTAGCATCCTTTGCATCAAATATCATGTTAGGTTGCTTCCAGGAAATCGCCAGGTGATGTACTAACCCTTGGTAATAATGTTCTAATCAGGTTTGTCTTGCAGCATGGAGGTCGAGCCCTCCTGGCTGATGAAATGGGACTGGGAAAAACTCTACAGGTAATCTGTTGAGTATATATGTGTGTGTGTATTTCTGTTTCCTTATATGTTGCTGCATAACCAATTTATACGAGCTTGCTATTGTGTGAAGTTCTCCAAGCTTTACCTTCGTAAGAGGGGAGGACTGACGGCAGGATCGCTGATATTGAATTAATTACGTCATTTTTTTTTGGGTATTTGAGCTTTTATTTATACATTGCAAAAAAATGAGAAAGAAAATAACTCAGAATTCGTGGGTTGGGCAACACATCAGTTTTATCATATATTCGGTAGATTGTATCGTTTCAACGAGTAAAGATTAGGCCAGTTGAGGTATCTGAGGTGCAGGAACTGAAGCGTATGATGTGAAAGACCTGTAAAAGTGTTGCCTTTTAAGCAGAAACTAAAATTCGTATCAGGTTGTGTTTGACCCTGAGTTATGTCCCTGAACAGCCACTATTGCTGGCCTTACTGGGTTGCTTTGCAATAGGAGAAAAAAGAAACAGGAAAAGAACAAAAGAAGTAGAACAAATGCTTACGAAATATGCTATGTCCCTTTAAGAAACTTATATTTAGTCTTGAATGACACAAAATGAAACAAGAAAAGAACAGAAAAGAAGAACGAGTGCTTAATAGATATATTGTGGCGCTTGAGAAATTAGTGCTTGGTCTTGAATGACGCAATTGAGAAACTACATGGGCAGGTGGTGCTACTCCGGAAGCTTCCATGCATTATATCAACCTTTTAACAACATTGCGTATTTGACCTTTATTTATTCACAATCAAACCATCGCTAACTCTTTGACAAAAAGGCTCAATAGATTTTTCTGCTTAATCAATGAAGATATGCAGTTACAATGGTATTTTAGATAGGATTATGTGCTTAGAAGATACAGTCACGTTATATGGTTGACTTTTTCAGGTAAGAGAATAGAAAGAGAAACTAGTCACAGGTGTAAGAGAGATATATATACATCTTAATCATTTATTTGCAATCCAACTTTTCGAAAGTTCTACTGTACATCATTATACACTTGGTGACTTGTGAAGATGACTCAAAGTATCTGCACTCTGCAGTATATCTCTGCTTATATAAAGTATTTTGTGAATTGTTATGTGTTTCGTACACACATGGCTTTAATCTCAGCCTCAAGATTCGCAATATATGTGCAATCTATTGTAATGGTGCACAATATTTCTAGTCTTTGGATACCTAGACTAGAAGAAATGACAGCTTATGTTCTCATTTATCTATGTGAAGCATGCACGCTCAGTTCCAAATTGGTTTTGTAGGCTCTTGCTGTGACCTCTTGTATTCGTGACTCATGGCCAGTTCTTGTTCTCACTCCGTCTTCTTTACGGCTGCATTGGGCTTCTGTAAGGTCTTTTCTTATTACTTTCCCGTGTTAAGATGAATAAACTCTTATTCTTGTTTACTTCTCATGTTTTTCTTACAGGCAATTCGAGAATGGGTGAATGTACCTTCATCAGATATACTTGTAAGTTTTATCTGCATCCAAGTTTGTTAGTTTATGTCGTTCCTCTTTGTATTTGGTTTCTTTTTGTGCGTTTAATCTGTTCTGAGGATTAATCGCATTGGTTACTTCATTGGTTTCCCCAGGTTTCAGTAGCCTTACCATCCTGTTGGTCATATTCATAACCTCAAATAGTTCGAAGCATAGCATTTAGGATTGGAGATAATGATGAGTTCTATCTGTTAATGTTTACTTCTCCTCTATTTTGAGGTCAATTTGTTTAAAAAATGTAAGATGCCTAAAAGTTCCTTGATAGAGCCTCTTAGTGTATGACAACTTTTGCGACTCCATCTGTGAAGGAACATGATGAGATCTATGTGGTAATGCCTTGCTTGTCCTTTATTTGGAGATCAATCCGGCTAGAAATATTTAATCCTTAAGAAGCCTAAAAGTTTTGTCTTAGGTCGTGCTGGTGCCTCTTAGTGCGTGACAATTGCATCTGTGCTTCTTGGGGACCATGATTCAAACCTAGGCAGTGTTGTGTAAATCTTAATCTTAAAGCTTCAAGTTGTCTGGTGATTTACTGCTGTTTACGGCAATTTTGATCTCATTTTGGTTGGTTAAAATAGCTTATTCGCCCTCCCCTCGTACCTTCTTGGGCATGACATGCTGCTCAAATACAGTTGTATTTAAGGTACATGCCTGAAAAACACCAGTTTGTATGACAATCCCTGTGAACTCCCTCTGCTTTGCTCGACCCAACCAACTCTACCATGCATTTTTCATCTTGGGGTAGTTTTTTTTTTTCAGGATTTTCTCTTGCCTGGATAATATCTTCTTTTATATCGACTCTCGAGTTGCTCTGAGATTAATGTTTGGCTAAGTAAATAAATTACGCAATTTGCATGCGGCCTTAAGTTTTTTCCATCAGACTACTGTCTTACCCTATTTTTATGTGGATATTGAATTTCTACTAAGCTGGCTTTAGGTCTACAAGTGTAAGAGCTAAAGATGGGAAACATTCAGATATTGGATGTTCTCTTTAAAATTTTCATTCATTACTTTAATGGTGAGTATTTCATCAGTACTTTTGAATTGCTTGACCAGCTTTTGTTAAGTTTCCATCTGCTCTATAAGCTTAAGGTGAGAGAGAATGGGCCCAACAATGTTTTCCTGCTTAACACTCCGCTTCACTTGCAAACCTCCGATTTTCACATGGAGAGACCAATTGATGAGCATTAATTCAAGGTGCGAACCATGTGCACAAATAAATAGAGTGCGAACCATGTGCACAAATAAACAGAGAACAAATTACACTATAACGAGTGGGACCAAATATGCAAGTGGGAAAAAGTGAACCTAAGACCTTGCACAACAAGAGTTCTGACGCCGTGTTATGTTACCATCTGCTCTAAAAGCTATAGCTGCTAGAGAATGGGCCCGACAATGTTATCATGCTTAATAGTTTTATGGTCCAAAAAGTGACTTTCTTGTTGTTTTCTGAAGCATGAAGTATTTCTGAAGATGCAAAACATACACAGATGTTTTAGATGGGATACATTAATAGGCTTTGCTCTGTAAAGTATGTTCCAGTGCTTGCAGTGAACAAAGGTTCTAATGAGTAAAGTTAACAGGTGGTTTTATCACAATGGGGTGGGTCAAACAGGGGTGGATTCACTGTAGTACCCTCGAACACCAAGAGAGCTATTCGCCTCGATGGCTTATTCAACATTGTATCCTATGATGTTGTCCCTAAGTTGCAGGACATAATAATGGCATCAGACTTCAAGGTAAGTGCTTTTAATAATTTGTATCTTCTAATTTTGTACTTATAGTCCTACTTTTGTCACTAAGTTGCAGGACGTATTAATGGCATCAGACCATTAAGATGCCTGGCTAGTGTTGTGGGGGGAGGGAGGGAGGTTAAATCAAATTCCATTTCTTACGCTTTCATTCATGGTTTTGTTTAAATGAGACATCTCTATCTCACACTAAACTAGGAAATTAACAAACGAGAAATCTGGGAAGAGGGATCAAGAAGTTATCGAAAATGAAAGAAGATGAGTTTTTCTTTCTTTTATCACTTAGGAGCTGTGTGAGATGAAAGTCTCATGCACGGTTTTGAATGAGAGAAAGAAGTGAGGAATCCTCTTTTCGACTCTGACTCTCCCACACCAGTCGTTGCTTTTCTTTTTGTTACTTCAAAAGTAGCTGCTTCAGCTTCAGCCACTCGAATTTTCGATATTCCTTTTTATTTCTCATCAAACGAATGGCATCTTCTTCTGGAAATCCTAGCTATTCTTGGCATCTTATTTCTCATCCCGAGTTAGTTGGGGTAGAGCTTTAAATGATGAAACTTTTATACAGGTTGTAATTGCAGATGAATCACATTTCTTGAAAAATGCCCAAGCAAAAAGGACCAGTGCTTCCGTCCCCATATTACAGGTCCCTCTCTCTCTCTCTCTCTCTCTCTCTCTCTCTCTCTCTCTCACTCTCACTCTCACTTGATCAGTTACATGTGATCCATCGTATGTTAGTTGTCCCTTTTCAAGAAAAAGGGTTAACGGATTTATGCAGTTATTTAACAGGTCCCCAGGGCCTATATAGCTTGGTTATACAGTATAAGCTAGGCCGATAAAGGGAGGGGTGGGATTATGGGATCGATGCTGATTGCATGTCCAAAAAAGTCAAACATAGAATGTAGGCAAAGAAATGGACCATTGATGAAATCTCTCCCTCTCTCTCTCTCTCTCTCTCTCTCTCTCTCTGAGACACACTCATAGACTCTTCTTTACAACTGAAGTTACAATTTCAAAAATGTAGAAAGCTCAATATGCGATCTTGCTCAGCGGAACTCCTGCTTTATCCCGACCGATTGAGCTATTTAAACAGGTATAGTTGTATGTCTTTTTAAAAACTATTGCTTGGTTATCTTTAGGTTAATTTATTAACTATATCTTAGCTAGAATTCTGCATGCATGACAGCTGGAAGCCTTGTATCCTGGTGTATACAAAAGTGTTCATGAATATGGTAACCGGTATTGCAAGGGTGTAAGTAACGTTTTGCGTTCTGTTAGAAACCTTTCTAGTGTGCGACTCTTGTTAAAGGACATATGATGATGGGATTAATACTTGTAACGATCATTTTTCAGGGCATATTCGGAATCTATCAAGGTGCAAGTAATCATGAAGAGCTGCACAATTTGATGAAAGCAACTGTGATGATTCGCAGACTCAAAAAGGACGTACTTTCTGAACTTCCTGTGAAGAGGAGGCAGCAGGTACATAAACTTACTGCTAGATTTTTTCGTGTACGGTGCTGGCTTTTGTTTAGTGAACCATTCAGAAAACGTTGAGGGCCTGTGTCAGGCAGTAGTGCCTCTTGCCTGGAGTTGTACGTGTGTATAGCATTCAGAGGGGGAGTCGTATTTTTATATAACGAGGGAGAAAGAGAAGAGGAGGGGAAGGGTAAGATGGGAAAGACAGCAAAAGTCAAGTAAGCAGTTCTTTTTGTCGCATGGAGTATTTTTTTCATCGTGCTGTTGTGGTATCAAATATGGAGTCATCATGATCTTGGACAAATACGGGCATCCGACACTATTGGATATTTAGATGCCAAAAGTTGCATATTGGTCAACTTTGCCAAATATAAAACATGTATATGTTTGGTGTTCCAAAAGTAACGGCTGACATTTTTTCCCCAGGGAGCAAGTATTGGCTAACATAATTTTGCCATTTCAAAAAGTTCAAGCAATCACTTTAAGATAAATGAGGCTGAGGCAGCGTCATGCAGTTGCATTCACATTACTTTGTGGAATTATTATCATACACTTCTTGAGTTGTTTGTGAAGCCCTGATATGATCAATCGCCAGTATACATAGATTAATTTGTTGAGAATTCAAACATTATGGCATTTTTTAATTTATTTGTGCTTTACTTCATACTGTTTTGGTTCTCTATCTTATCTTTTTTCAATTCCCTCAGGTCTTCCTTGATCTGGCAGAAAAGGAGATGAGACAAATAAATGCTTTATTTCGTGAGGTAATCCATGTTTCTAGTTGTTGTTTCTTTTTTAAAACCGTAAAAAGTTTTTGATACGGAAAAATACTAAGAGTTGCATCTGAAGCATTCAAGTGGAAGTCTTCGTGTGTTCCACGTTCTCTTTCTATTGATGGAATTAATTTTGACTAATTATGTAAGCTGCTAGTTTTGTGTTTCTTTTTAACCATAGCTTACTGGTTGTAAAAAAGGACCTAACTTATAGTGTTCCCCGTCTATTCTTGGATATGGTTACTGTGGCTGGTTCTGAACCTTTGTTTTTCTCAGTAGATACAAATTTTCTTCGCTATTGCTGTATCTCTCTCTCTCTCTCTCTCTCTCCTCCCTCTCCCTCCCTCTCTCTCTCTCTCATCTCTCTCTCTCTCTCTCTCTCACACACACAATTGAGTTGCTTAAGTTAGCTATTCAGTTTCCTTCTTCCTTGTCGAAATTGCAATTAGTGTTCTGAACTAGAAAGTAAGGGGAAATGCATTACGACTCTATTTTGAATATGTAGTTGGAGGTGATAAAAAGTAAAATTAAAGCCAGCCAATCCAAAGAGGAAGCTGACTCGCTTAAGTTTACCGAGAAGAATCTTATAAATAAGGTATGCATTACTATATTCCAGGCACAAGATTTTCATATTTATATAGGCTATTATCATGTAATTTCATCTTTGTTTTCGAGTTTTACCTGTGTTTCTTCCTTCTCCCACCATGGTGAATCTGATTTTGCTTTACATTTGGTTAAGCCCAGCTGCTCGAGATCTGCAGAGAATAAAACATATTCATAATTCAATTGTAACAGGAAGGAATACAAAAAGGTGCAGGTGGTAGGGCGAATAATGAAATGAGAAATTGACAGTGGAGTTAACAACTTGCGTCGATAGGAAAACGTTGAATACTATAGATCCGAAAATGGCACTGTCAAGAAGTTTATGGGCTAAGAAACCATAAGTTACCAGCGAAGCTAGATAACTGATAAATTATTATACGACCCAATTTTCTTGAAACAAAAGGGACAACATTGGAGTATCGTAATTTGTAAGACAGGATTAGACAAGAAATCAAATACCTGTGAAACGGTGTGATAGCCTAGTGGTAAAGGCATCTCCCTTCCTTGTGCAAGGTCATTGATTCTCATGCTGGGTGGGATATGTGGGGTAAGGGAGATCTATCTTTATGACCAAGAAAAAAAAAATGAAATATTGCCAGTAGAAATGGAGGTACGTTGGTGAAAAAAAAATATAACGTTAAGAAGCCTTAGCCATGAAACAAGGATCATTCTTTTATGGTTCAATTGAAGAAAGTACCAAATGTTTCCTCTTGGCACCTAGTAGCCAATTTGGATCGCCTGACCACCTTGGCAAACAAGGAACACTTTTAAGCTTATGTGCGTCTATTCATTTGCCTTGTGTTACTTAATAGCACAACGGTTTTTCGCACTTTCTGAGCAAATAACTGAAGAATAGAATTGAAATAGACTCGTATGTGCATTTTTAGCTGTATTCATTGAAAGCCAATAACTTGTTTTATATTCTTGCCACTCTGTCTCTCTGATGCCATACTGGACTTCAGATTTATACCGACTCTGCAGAAGCCAAGATCCCAGCAGTACTGGATTACCTTGGAACCGTCATTGAGGTTCGTACATACATATATGCACACACCACACTGATGCATACACACACCTCATGTGTTGCGTCATACCTCCTTTAATGGTGCTTACTACATTGTCAAGAATGTGCATGGAATTCTCACTCGTGGAAGTGGAAGGTGGCCTTTTGCTTTAAGGAGTATATAGAACATGCAAAATTTAGCAGAATCAGTATGATATTCTTGAGTTGCAAAATTATGGTTGCCAATCTTCTTGACTATTCGATGATAATGTTCAACAAATGGTTGTCATTATGATAAAGACGGGAGAGAGAGCAACTTGTCATCTCTCTCTCTCTCTCTCTCTCTCTCTCTCTCACGCGCACGCATCCACACACACACACCCCCAAAATTAGCAACATAGGAGAAGACATAGTGGTAGATAGAAAGAAGCATCAATAAACGTATTGAAGTACTATGAGTGTGGAAGCAAAAAAATACTTGTGGCTGGGCCCAACTAGTTTTGGACAAAAGCTTACGTGGCTACCTCGAGACTGCTGGCAACTAGCTTGTTTACGTACGATGGGACTGATTCAGGGATCGACCAGCCACGAATGTCGACCGTGTCTACGATAAGCGCGGATGCAAAGCCTGGCATATGTTTTCTTTTGTTTGCCCAAATGTATAGTCTCATGTACTGCTATAGATCGTTAGTGATATAATCAAATTAAATGCTGGACCACAATTTAACTTAGTGAAACACTTGATTTGTTGTCCCAACTCTGTTTTTCGGTATTGGTTTTTTCAGATAATTGAGATCAATGCTTCTTTCCTCAACCCCACACCCGTTCTGGTTTTCTTCTTCCCAATCACCCTGATTCTGGAATGTTCCTATCCCTCTTTTGAGACTCTTATCTATCCGTCCCTTCTATTTCTTCTCTAGTAATCCCTCAGTGGTTCCACATCATAGGTGCTTCTTTCCATTATTTAACGGTTCTCTATTCGTTTATATGTGGGAATGGCGTTTATAATCGGTATTCTTTTTAGTTTGGACTTTTGTTTCTGCTTTCCAGATTAACCTGCTTCTACATGCTTCAACTCTGATGTTTTCCAATTGCTGCAGGCAGGGTGCAAGTTTCTAATATTTGCACATCATAAACCAATGATTGATTTGATACACCAGTTTCTTCTTGTAAGTCCACTCAAGTTTCAGTAGGTATCTGCTAGTTGATGCGTCCTAATACGCATTTACAAACTTTTCCAGAAAAAAAAGGTTGGTTGCATTCGGATAGATGGCGGTACCCCAGCAGCATCCAGGCAAGCTCTGGTTACAGACTTCCAAGAAAACGATGCTGTAAAGGCAGCCGTGGTATTGGAGATTGCTCCATCATCTTTTGTAATTTAAGATAAGAATTGGGAGTTCCTGTTAGTTCAGTGTGGAAAAACTGGTTTTGATATTGTTTTTCAGCTGTCTATCAAAGCTGGAGGGGTTGGGATAACTCTAACAGCAGCAAGCACAGTTATTTTTGCTGAGCTATCTTGGACTCCTGGGGACTTGATCCAAGCAGAAGATCGTGCCCATAGGATTGGCCAGGTAACCAATCCAAATTGTTACCTACATTAAGGTTTCCAGAATCGTTTTACTTATTTATTCAAATTCGTACGTTAACTTCTCATGCGTGCTACTGGAATTAAAATATGGGGGACTAAAAGCTTCTTATGACGAAGAGCATTCTTCTGTTTCAACTTTCCAGCTTTTTTCTTCCATTTATTTCTTATGAACTTGGTCTTGTTATGCCTCTTTTTATTACATGGAGTGAGTGGTGTGATTATTTTGATTATCTTCAGTCTGGATCAAGATATTCTTTAGTTCTACCAATAATTTGAACTTGTTTAACAGGCAATTTGCTTTACACTTTTATTTGTACTATCAAATCCTTAGACAACTTCTATTTCATGTTTTTAGGTGTCATCCGTCAATATTTACTATCTGCTAGCAAACGACACAGTCGATGACATAATATGGTAATTTTCAAATCTGTTGGCTTAAGCAGGATAATTTTCTCCTTGATTATGTACTTAGTTCGGGATCTTCTCCTTGTCAGTTTCTTTTAATTCCCAAGCCAGGGTTTTTTTTTTGGGGTGGGGGGGGGGGGGGGTGGGGGGGTAGGGTGATGATAATCATCATCAATTAATAACTCGAGTTCTATTTTTCTTTCTAGGGATGTTGTTCAGAGCAAGTTGGAAAATTTGGGACAGGTTATTTCCTCTTTCCTCCTGTCAATACTTGCTCTTAATTATTTGTTACTGGGAATATTGTTCCTTCATCCTATTTAGTGTACAAGTGCACTAACAAGAGTGTAGAATACCGCTTTTATTCCTTGAACTAAAGCAATTTCAGTTTCCTTCTAAGGGACTTTATTCCATATTAGCAATTCAATTGTTGAGACAGTTATGGGCCCTGGTTTAACTTTACCTCTTGCGAGTCATGTACTAATTTTGGTGAACAATATCTAGATGCTTGATGGCCACGAGGATTCGTTGGAAGTTTCTCAGCCAAGAAGCAGCCCTTCTAAGCAGAGAACACTCGACTGCTTCATGAAGCGATGCAACAACATAAATCACTCTGAAGATGAGCCGAAGCTCAAATACCCTAGGAGTTAAGCCACTGGTTCACAAGTGGTGATGTATGCTCATCAATAGAGGAACAGGCACATACCTGATGGTGAGAAAATATAGCTTCTAGGGAATTTGATGTGCCGCATTTTAGGATGTAGAATTGTGTTTAGGATATTCTATTCTTCTCATTTTCTAATGGTACGGAATGGGGGAGGAGGCAGAATGTGTATGTATCCCTAACAAAGCAGTGTGGTTTCTTCCAAAAGGTTGCCAATGATTTTCAATCACCCGTCGTACGCCGTCCTGTACATTTTGTTTATCTTTGTGTATAAGTTCAAGTACATATTGTGTGGTTCTCCCATTTTAACCCAGAGAACTGTGCATATAATCTAATCTATACTCGTTCTCCGTTACTGTTTCTGTCCCGATGGATTACAAATTGGAAGTTGTATACTTTTGTCATATTCTTTGAATTTCATGAAGGCTGTTGTAATGAACTTATGGACAATGCTCTTATCTTTTCAATTCTATAATGAACGCACTACAAGGAAATTGTTGTTTGAATTTTCTTTCCAATATGGACAATGAGAACTGCTGGCATACTTGCTGCTGTGAGTTATATATGATTGTTGCTGTGAGCTGCTACATATGATGTGCGTACTCTCTCCTCTACCAAGGATCACCCTTGCACAACTCATTAACCAATTACAAACAAGGCAGAGAAATTACAAACAACCACCCTTTTACAGCAGATAATATGGAGGCATCCCCCTGGAATAAACAGCTTCCAGTTCTCAAATGTCCAGAAACCCTCTTCCATCGAGGCGCACGCGTCACCAAGAAATTAGCCATTTCTTTGAAGCATTTGTCAGCACTATTAGGGTAAATGCTTTAACCAACGCCAGGAAGAAAAGAAATACATTTCGAGCTTTCAAGAAACGAAAGTGCACTTATGGTTCCATAACAGATACGAGTATCTATTATATACAGGTGAGAACCAATTATGAACCTACATGAGCCAGGACGCAAGACAATTGCTACTGAAGTAGTGAAGGTACACACTTCTCTATTCTAAGATGCAGCAGCTAGACTCCCCAAGTCCCTCTGATTTGCTCCAAAGAAGTTGGAAACAATCAAACTCACGTCGTCCATACCAACCCCAATGCATAGAGGATTAGCCGGAATCCTAATGGAATCTTCTGCCTGCTGTAGCATCGCGTTGACGCTGTTCGATACTCTCACATTAGGGCCATCTCTGCACTTGCCCATGCACTTGCAACCAACTACTGTACCCTCACCGCCAACCGCTCTCTGGAATTCCTCCATCAATGTCCCAGCACCCGATTTCTTGCACTTGCCACCCATGCACACCTCAATCTTCCTTGCTGATAATGATGCTGATGTTGTGCCACCTCCTGTAGCTTGGCCAATTCCGTGGTCACTAGTATAACCTACATTGCTAAAACTCGTAGGGTGATTTCCACTACAGCATGTTTCATCAGGAACCCTTAAACGACTTGTGCTAGGTACTTGTACCAGTGTGGTTGCCGCATCTTGCTCTGAAACTGGTTGTGACACCCCTGTGTTGTTCCTTGCTTGGGTCAGTCCGCTTGGAAGGTCTAACAAGGTTGGTTCGTGAGAGGCAGCTGGTTGCAACTCATTTGGCATTGGCTGTGCAAGGGGGGCTTTGCTTTTAAGGCGGCTCATGTCAACCACCTCCCCGCATTCGCTGTCACTTGATTCTGAAGAAGAGCTTGAGGAGGAGGATGACTCACAATCCCGGGTGTTCTGCATCCGCGCAGCTTTCAACTTGGCCTTCTCTTCTTTCTTTCTCCTCTTCATTTCCTTTTCCACTGTTCTTAGCTGTTGGAGCTGCGAGCGCAGTAACTCTGATGCATCCTGCACACGGACGTAATGCTATTGTAAGGCTAATCAACAAGACATATGCAGCTTCTCCCACTTTAGATTAATGACGCACAGCGGAACTCCCGGCAAGCAGCTTCTATAAACAACCATCGAATGCTAAGGAGTGCATAAGAAGGTTCAAAGTCAAGTAGCTACCCCACTATATTCTGACCAAATAGTGATGTGAATTAATGTACAAAATTTTACAAGCCAATGAACCGCCTCGAAATGGTGAGCCGTAATGTGTGTGATACGGGGGCTTATTTTCTAAACCACGAAGCCAAATAGATTGATCACAGTCATGGCTTCCGTAGACAACAACAATTTAGAAACTTTTGTTAGGTTCCAGTAAAAAGTGCAGGTTAAGGGGACAACTACAGATAATCGTATCAATCGAATTAGAAGCATACGTACAAAAACTGCGACTGGATGTCAGAAAATTCCAGTTGTAAATTCTTCTACTGTGCAGGGAAAGATAAAAAGTGAAAAGAAATTGAAGCGAGACATACCGAGATCATCTTGCCCTTGACTTGATCAGCCAAAACATGATGAGGATCCAACCCAAAATCCATCGCGGAGAAGGTTGACAAGTCCTTGGACAGACCCTTGAGCAATTTCAACCTCTTCTTTATGGCTTTCTTTTCTTTTTGCTTTTCCTTTATCCCACCACCAGCACCACCGCACCTGGTGGAGGTCGAGGTTGAGCCCTGGCAATAATACTGTACATGACTGCTGTCCCAGAACCCAGAATCCGATGATGCGGAACGCTTGATGGGTTTCACGTAAGAGACCCCCTTCGCCGGGAAACGAGCTCCGGTGTCAAGAAAAAGGCCGGTAAAAGAGAGTTTTGAAGAAGAAGAGTAGTTGTTGGCGTCAATTGATGAGAAGCACGGCACCAGAGGGCGGCAGACGGCAGCGGTCGTCACCTCCATTGCTTTCTCCTCCTCCTCTTCCTTTACCGACACGAAAGCACCACAATATACTGTTTTAAAGCGATCAACAACAACAACAACAATGGCGTTCCGTCTCTTCAAAGCTTTCTTATGCGGGGAAGGATGCTGCTGAGCAAATGCTTCTTCCACGTGGGCGGCTATGGTTGGCTGGTGATCCTTGAATCCGACGTGTAAAGTGTTGTCTGCTCACCACCCGCGCGCCCGCGACCGTTTTGGTTTAAACACGTTCTTGCCCGTTCCGGACATGCGTACTTGGGTGTAATGCCGGACGTTGGATTTGGGCGGTGCGGACTTGAGCGGCTACGATTGCCACTCCCCTCTGCCACGTAGGCTGCCACCTAGGCAGCTTCGCTTTTCTTGTAAGCAACTTTTGTCTTATGAATAATGAGGACGTTAATACCCTTCTTTATCTCTTTTTTCTGATCCCCGAAGTTCACCTAAAACTATACACAGCTCTCTCTCTCTCTCTCTCTCTCTCTCTCTCTCTCTCTCTCTCTCTCTAATTATTTTTATTAAACTGAGTTACACATTTTTTATTTTTGTGTTAACAGAGTTAACAAAATTAATGAAATGACGATTATAACCCTAATAAACAAGTCAATTTCACCCCTTATATATATATATATATATATATATATATATATATATATATATATATATATATATATATATATATATACACACACATATATAGGGAACTGATCTATTGATAGCGCTAGCAAGTTGCTAGCGCTGTTTGGCCGTCCGCTACATAATGTAACGGACGATAATTTACCGTTCGCTACATTATGTAGCGGACGGTGAAAAAATTCGCTATTGTGGCGCATGATCTGGCCGTCCAATCTCTCTCATGGACGGCCAGATCGCGCTAGCAACTTGAGTTAAGTTGCTAGCGCTATCATTTTATCAGCTCACACACACACACACACACACACACACACACACATATATATATATATATATATATATATATATATATATATATATATCTCCCCCTCCCCCCCCACACGCACGCACGTACGCGCACCCACACACACATACTGAGATCGCAACGTCACGCCCTCCGTTAACCACTATCCAAGAGCCATCACCGCTGCCACCAAACTCTAGGACCACCAAAACTGCCCAAACACCAACCAAAACAAGGACCAGATACTCCGATGCCACACCCACTGTCGGCACCTCTCCATGAAGACATAGATTGCGAATCTGAAATTGGGGTTGGTGGGTTAGCCGTCGCATCTCCGTATCTGCTCTACTGTCACTGTTGTGATTGAGTTGTGATTTGTTGGTTCTACAGAGAGATTGAGAGGGAGATGGTGGCGCCGCCGCTTGTTCAGATCCATAACATCCATCGCAAATGGATGACAGTGTGTGTGTGTGTGTTTGGGTAAGCCAAGTTCTTTCTCGCCGTTGGTTTTGGGTAAGACAATGGTGGTGGATTGCGTGGTGAGGAGAGAGAAGAGGAGGAAAGATGAGGAGTCGACTCGCCATTGGTGTCGCGGATCGGTAGAATGTGAGATCTGGGTGTAACATCCCTGGAAATTTGAAGCTCCGCCGCCCCAAACTCCTGGGACGTTAACCTACTGAATCACATCAACTTGTCAGATCATGTTCCCTACCACATACTTTAAAGCATCTGATCCAACACCAATCTAAATTCCTTAAAATACAAGATTATAATAAACTGCTCAAACTTAACTATTAAAACCTAGGTTCTCAATAACTGGAGTCCTGATAGAATGAATCGACAATATAGACCCGTGCAGGGGTCACATTACCCCAATAATGATGGGCTCATCGGAATCTCACACAGACTATAACCAATCTTGGGCATCTATTCGTCACCTGCAAAAGGGAGTCAAATAAAGGGTGAGCTTTTGAGAGCTCAGTAAAGTCGTACAAGAACTACAAAAAGAATTACCAAACGACTCCAAAGAGGTCCAACTGACGATGATTTTCAAAATATCCCAAACGATTTGAAGAGCTCAATGATTTCCAAAATGATCAAAATCCATCATAAATAGATACCAAAATAACAATAACAATCATGATGGTTTCCAAACGATCAGTAAAAGATCACTTTCAGAGTCATCATTTCCAAAGTACCACGAAAATTTTCTCAAGGAATTTCAACACAAGCACAAATCCAATCCTTTCTGCCCACACCAATACACACCAAATCCTTTAATACACAAAAATTACAAGATAATTCACTAATGCAATTCAATGATTTCAAAAGAATCAAAACTAGTTCGATCAGATATCAAAGGAAAATTTTAGATGCGATGCAGATAATCATAGATACACCGACTAGTCCGTCAAGGTGCTAGTCTATACCAATGCACCGACTAGTCCATCAAGGCACTAGCCACTGACTAGTCCATTAAGGTACTAGCCCATACCAATGCCACCGACTAGTCCATCAAGGCACTAGCCACCGACTAGTCCATCAAGGCACTAGCCACCGACTAGTCTATCAAGGCACTAGCCCATATAAATGCACAATTTCATGTCAATGTACAAAATAATAACAATTCGATAATACAACATGTTATTTAGTGCCCTATGGGTAATAGATAATGAGCATCAATAAGAGTTTTTATAAACGTTTTAAGGCTCAATGCAAGATTTTTAAGGCAAGTAATGCAACCTGTATCAACATAATAGAGTCCAAACGAATGGCGATGAAAGATAAGAATAACATACGATATCAAATTTGCTCAGCATGCAATAATAGGTGAGCATCACAAGATTTTCAAATAATCGATTCAGATTCAATATTAGAGTTTTCTGGGTAATCACATGTTGATATCAACACCTACTTCAGAGTTTGACATTAGTTGTAAGTAATTTAAAGGAGTACTTACAAGTACAAGTTATCAAAATAAGGATTCGGGAGAAAGTCCTTACCCAGGGTTCAGATAGAATCCCTTACCTGGATCCGCAGCTAAATTATTATAACCGGAAGTCTTTCGCTTTAACCTAAATGAGATAATCGAATCATCAGGACATAGCCTATAGTACAATATTATAACTTAATACGGACTCACACATGCTCCCAAAATGAACCTCCCTCACCTCATACATAAAATTATCAAAATGTCCTTAGGGTGTAAAATTACCAAAAATGGCCTTCCTGTAAGTAGAATCACTAAAATAACCTTCTCGTATGTGAATTTATGCAAAAATACCGTTTACAGATAAAATTACCAAAATACCCATTCGGGGTAGTAAATTACCAAAATACACCTAGGGGTTTTCGGCACCGAAAAAAACTCAAAACATTTTAAAACACTATTTTAAACATTTTGAAGTCATTTTTCGACTAAAAAGTATTTTAGAGAATTTTTGTCCCAAAATTTTGAACCGGTGTTTGGGCCAAGCGCTTAAATGCCAGTTGAGAATGGCCCAAAATTTTAGAATATAAAACATATTAGTTAAATAAGGTTTTTCAAGGATTTTCAGATTAAAATAACTTGATTTACTAGGTTAAATAAATCCAGAATTTCTCCTAATCGATACCCCAAATTAGCGCCCTTCACAGAGACCGAAAATTCTCGAAAAATTCCAGAGTGTACGTCTCGTAAAAATATCAGGTGTTACAGTTTTGGACTTTGCCTAATTTTGGCCCTAACTATGTATAAAAATTCTGGAACACTATTCACAATCACACACCTAGTATTTCACCTTATCTACACATAGTCTCTTCAACCTCCAGCTACGCAACCCGTTTCACACAGACTTACACACTGCTACCTACACACACCAGAACACTTCAATTACTCACTATACCTTGTACACACACCAACATCTGATCAAACATACACACACACACAATCACCATTATACCTGCAACACACACTCGCGGGCACACACTGAAACACACTCCCCACTGCCTAACCTCATCTCGCATACACACAAAACACTCACCAACACACCCCAATACACTCTATACGCAACTTCACACACCACAGTACACATGAACAAACATCTGAATCCATGAACACGTTGAACACGCACACGTACACACAAGAACACGCACAAAACACACACAGACCCACCTACTGCACCACCATAATCCTTCTTCTTTATCTATTTTAAATCCGAAAACCAATCAAACCTTAATATATCTTCCAAAATCACACTAAATCGTGATCAAATCCTCATCTGAAGTCTGAAAATCCCAGAAATTACCCCCTATCCACATGACTTCACAGTCATTTTCATGACTAAATTATACGCTCCATAGTGATAAAAAAAAATACACACAAATTTCATTTACACATACTAGAACATGCCTATTTGAAGTTGGGTAACCCACCTCTCGGATTTGGACTTGACTTCTTCCCTTTTTCCCTTGATTTTCCCCTTCCCCGAGCTGCCTTGTTTCTCTCTCTGTTTTCCCCCCTCTTCTCTGTTTTTGTTCTTCTTGTTCTTGTTTTTTTTTTTCTTGTTTTTTTTCCATTACCCGAAGTCCCCCCCCCCCCCCCCCCCCCCAACATAATTAAATAATAGAATAACTTAGCCATGTTAGATTAAGTAGGAGGTGGCTAATGCTAAACATACCCGTCCACTTCAATTACCACTACCACCGGAAGATAACCCACCCGGTAACAAAACCGAGCGTGGTTAAGAAGACGATATTCACATGCTTTTCTTAGTTAGACACGAAAATTTTGATATATGATTGTGTTTTGTTTTCATGGCCAAACGAGTAACCTTGCTACTTTTCATGGATACCAAAATATATTCATTATTTCTTCATTGTTATTATTATTCTCAAGAAGACAAGACAGCTAGCAAGAGCAAAGGAGTCGATACATAGATACATGGATGGATATGTTACATCGATCTGCGTTGCACACGCTTGTTCCCTTCAAATTCAATCTAATATAATGAATCCTCCCTCCCAACCGCTCCCACATGTTACATGTTACTTCTACCTTCAACATCTCTTCATTCATTGCCTAAACAAGTATGATATCACTGTTCACTAGTCCTACCCGTCTAAACTCTCATCCTCCACCTAACACTGTCAAGTTTATTCCCTGCACCTGTCAAACTATGCCTCCTTCCAAAAATTTCTGCTTGGGGGTCGAACTAATCGTATGGCTGCAACTTGCTGGGGCAGACATTATTGATCCATAGCTAATGTAACTAAACCATTAAAGGAACACCAAATTGGCCTTCCTCAAATCACTTCTTCACTATGTCGACGGTATGGCAGCAAACAGTTCTTGGGACCCTTGAAGGTGACCCGGAACATGTTTCTTTATGTCTTCAAAAGCGCACAACGTTTCCGAATCAAGCCCTCCAGAAAACTGCAGGCAATGCATACGGCAAACAAGTTAACAAGGTAGCATTCTGCTTCACCCTTTTTTTTTTTAATGCACAATAGCATAACGACAACCTTTCCTCATCTCTGCTGAATCACGATAATATAACCACAAGATAAACTTGAGCAATATTACTTTCTATACGTTGGCCACGTAATGGGTCATAGGTATGCACCCAAGAAGGGAGGTTGAAACACTGACACTGAGGTTCATTGAGGAGGCTAAGGGAAAACTGATATTCATTTCCTCTATTGACTATTGCCATCGTTATTGTTCTTGTTGCTTCTAATTATTTGACTTGGGATGGGCCATCAAATGAAAGCGCTAAAGTGGAATTTAATGCCCATAAACTGTCATATGATGTCGCGTCCGGGTATGCCTACCATCAGCTCATTTTGTCTATAGGGAGAACAAGCCTATGCAGGAGGCTCTCCTGCTTTCTGTGATAGTGCTTGAGAGTTGAGAGACTGTTGAGATACTCATAATTTGTGTAGCTCTCAAAGAGTACCTTTTCAGCATTTCCTGCTTTTTGCAATGAATGCAAGGGCACCTACCCAACTTCGTACTCACTTCTGTTACAATGGATGCATTTACCTTCCTCAGGCACAAAATGTTCCCGAGTCCACGCTCACTTTTTGCAATGCATTTTTCTTCCTTGAGGGAGATTATGTGATCATTGATGTATTCGCTTTTACCAAAAAAACAGAATTAAGGATTACCTGGTGAGCCCTGGATGCGAACTGGACACCCTGACGTAGAAGGGCTTCTTGAGTCGATTCCCTCTCTGAATACTGTATGGATTCAAGCTCTAACACTACTCGCTTCATGTACATTTTGGCAAGCATTATTGACGCCTGCTTCATCTGAGACAATTAACGAACAAATTGGTCAGTCCATTAGAACTATTTTTGTAGCGTAAGATATACATTGTAGCATTCAAAAGGCATTTCAGGCAAGGCAAAAGAGGTCAATTGATAACGAAATATAAAAAATTTCCCTGACCACCTTGATGTGCACCACCCCACTGGTAGTCTTAATTTCTGAAGTTCTTTTTCCTTCTTTGTGGACTAGCATACCTCAGTTATTAAAGATGCAGGTACAAGATGCCTACTACCAAATTTTCTCCCGTCAGAAAAGTCACACATTAAAACCTATCTACGGGTACAACAGGGGAACTGTTGGCACTAATTTTCTCATGCATATCCTGGTTTATTCTTGGTCATTTCGAAACTATCTTGATTTGAAAGCAAAGAAGATACGGAATCCAAAACAAACCTAGGAAGCAAGAGGATTTACAAGAAAGAGAGGACCTTGGTAATAATCCCCGAGTCAAGCATCCAGTCAGTTGGAATTTTGTGGTCACAGTAAGAAACCATTACTGAGCTTCGCAACTTGATCAGCCTATGAATGCTCCGCTCCGACCTTAACACCACGCAATGGAAACAATTAGTTATGAAAATCAGCCTACTTAAACACGGATATTATGTTTTTAGGAATCCAATAATCTAGTGTTACTCAAGGTTCATACTTATCTAGTAAGCTAGCCATCTTCTTCAGAGCAACTGCACACGGAACATCAACATCATCCTTATAGGACAAAACTTCAGTTTCCAAGAGTTTGAGACTACGATATTCAATTGCAGCTTCTCGCATTGCATCTGCTTTCTTCTCAGGCCAGTCGAAATGCTTTAGCACAGCTCGCTCATCAGCCTGAAGTTAAGATAGAAGGCAAGATTATGGAGTAATCTACAGCACCGGATGCAGTTTTCTTTCTTGGATAAAGACTTAAGTCCATAGATTCAATAAACATCTAACATGATGGAATATCTTCTCTTCACCTGGATGATTTGATTGTATAAAAAGATACTCTTTAAAAGATGAACCCATAGCCGTAAGGCCCGTGACAATTGAAATTACTACATAGATAATACACTAAAGAAATCTCACAATTAAACATTTCAGATATTTTAGTTTGTCAGTTTGAAGATTATCACAACTAGGTCTGGTCTTAGTTGCACAAAGCGGGGGCGGGGGCGGGGGCGGGTGCGGGAGTGGGGGCGGGGTGGGGAAGCGTAAGCGCCAAGAAGAATCTGAGGTTGGGAGCGGCTTGAATAAATAAATGCGTAAAGAGTATTATCATTTGTTTAGCATAGTTTACATAGATAGCAACAACAGACAAGAAGACTTTAAGGACTTTAAGGAAGAGAGAAACAAGGAATTGAGTTGAAAAGAGCTTGATTTTCATGTATTCTATCACTTGTTCCATGCATCTCTATCCAACTAGCGGGATCGAGTTCCCATCTTAGTTTGGGACGAGATCCCATGGAGCTCCTAACTTGGGATCGCAAAAGCGAGTTTCCGAGAGAGAAACGTCACCATATTAGGAGTTTCCTGCAATTAAGGGTCTGGTATTTTCAGTAAATCAGATATTGATGAAAATAACAGTTTTGTGGCCATCAGGTTTTGGCAAAGGTGCGAGTTGTCTGATGTTCAAACTCCCAAGATATGGTCTATGGTCACAATTGCTTCATCAAAGTAGGTGATGCATCATATCTTCCCAGTCTGTGCCAAGGGCCTCTTCTTTGGCTGGTCATACGTGAAACTGAGGGCTCACTTGAGCCCAGCCATAGTTCAAATTAGGAACACGTTATCACGATCTAATCAAGATAGGTCTTAGTTTATGCATAAATGTTTTGAGATTAGTATGCTTTCAGGTATCTTGCAATTAAACAATCTCAAAATAGTAAGTTCCTGCACAAATATCCTTCTACTTCTGCATACTTCATCTATAAAAGAGAGGTAGACAATTTTGCAACTTCTAAACAGTCTATGAACAAGATTGCACATAGTTACAGGTGCTCCAATCGTCATATAAAAGGAAAACTTCCCTAAATATTGTAGCATTGTTTAGCTTTTGTATTGATGATGCAACTAAAGTTTACCTTTTGGATAATTTGGACAATTGCACACTAAGAGAAACTCCAAGATAGTTTGAGTATGCCCCAATGCATTTTCTTATGCATCTAAAGCATTGCCATGGAAAAAAAATTATTACCTGGTGTTCCCAACCTATTCTGGTCGCACCCAAACGCCCACTAGGGGTCCCGCTTTGCACATTGAACCGGTCAAAGTGCGCACGCTCATGTCACGTGCGTTTCTTGCTTCGCACGCCTTAGTCACCAATTATTTCACGTTAGCATGACTCAAGGTACCACGTTCGTCGTGCCGCGACCACCTAAGCACCTTTTCACCAAAAACATCGACCGATACCGAAGCGACGGGGTCAAGGGCATGGGCCTTGGCCAACCCCATGGGGTCGGCCTCGGCCTCCATGGGGGGTCGGCCTTGGCCTTCCCCCCCCCCCCCCCAGTTGTTCACTCTTCGCGCAAAGTCCCTTTCGCGCTTTGTTCGCTTCATACACTTCATATGTGACTTTGGCACCTTGTTCGTCGCGTGGGTACGATTCATGTCGACACGCTCGTCGCAATGCAACTTTCAGATTTGCATTTGCCCATCAAAACACCTTCTGTCGGCGCGCCCGAAGTTAACCCAAAGGGGGAGTGGCCTTGGCCTCCCTTCATGGGAGTTAGCCATTGGCCTCGGCCTTCCCAAGGGTCGGCCTCGGCCTCCCCAGGGGTGGTGGCCTTGACCTTCCCCCAATTTTGGCCTATGGCCTCCGCTCCCGCGCGCACTTGTTTTCTCAAGTCTTTGCACCTCCGCAATGTTTACGAACGTTCGTACATGAACCTCGCGACGTCCGTCGTCTATCAACCTCACGACGTCCGTCGTGCCTCAACCTCGCGACGTCCGTTGTCCATCAACCTCGTGACGTCCGTCGTCCGTGACCGCATACCGCTCCCGCGATGCCCATCGCCCAAAGTTGCGCACTACCACAGAATGACCTGTCGCCGACGACCGCGTACCATCACTCCCAACTTTGTCATTACTACATTTTGCATTCATTATCTTGTTATGACAGGTACACTCAGCTCGCATATTGCCTTCGGGACACCCGACGCGCACTCGTGCGCCGGCTCTGTGACGTTCGTCGTCGTGCATGTGCGCCATTCTCATGATACGTGCCCCCGGCACCAAATATTGTTTTGCAACATTTGTCGCCGCGCCCGTGCGCCATTCTCATGATGTGTGCCCCCGGCACCAAGTATTGTCTCCGCGACGTTCGTCGCAGCGCCCGTGCACCATCGTCATGATACGTGCCCCCGACACCAAGTATGTCTTCGCAACGTTCGTCGCCGCACCACTTTCATAACATGTGCCCCGGCACTAAGTATTGTCTCCGCGACCTTCGTCGCAGCACCCGTGCACCATCGTCATGATACGTGCCCCCGGCACCAAGAATGGCTTCGCGACGTTCGTCGTCGCACCACTTTCATAACATGTGCCTCGGCACCAAGTATTGTCTCCGCGACGTTCGTCGCTGCGCCCATGCGCCATTCTCATGACATGTGTCCCGGCACCAAGTATTGTTCCGCGACGTTCGTCGTCGCTCCCGTGCGCCATTCTCATGATGCGTGCCCCCAGATCCAAGTATTGCTCCGCGACGTTCGTCGCAGCGCTCGTGCACCATCGTCATCATACGTGCCCCCGACACCAAGTATGGCTTCGCGACGTTCGTCGCCGCACCACTTTCATAACATGTGCCCCGGCACCAAGTATTGTCTCCATGACATTCGTCGCCACACCCATGCGCCATTCTCATGACATGTGCCCTGGCACCAAGTATTGTTCCGCGACGCTCGTCGCCGCGCCCATGCGCCATTTTCATGATACGTGCCCCCGGCACCAAGTGTTGTCTCCGCGACACTCGTCGCCACGCCCGTGCGCCACTTCCATGACATGTGCCCTCGGCACCATACGCACTATGTCGCGCCCATGCGCCGCGCCACTAACACAGACGTGCCCCCGGCACCTTACTCACTCTCCACGCCCATGCATCGCTCCGCTGATACGGCCCTGCCCCGAGGCTCTCTATCACAATGTCGTGCCCTCGGGCACCATACACACTTCACCGAGCCCGTGCTCCACTTCCATGACACGTGCCCCCGGCACCAGGTATGGTCTCGCGACAGTTGTCTCCGCGCCCATGCGCCACAATCATGTTACCGGCCTCCGGGCATCACACTTATTCACCACACCATGAGCCCCTGCCATGGACGTGGAACATGTTTCTACCCACTCTCCGGAGTGTGCAGCATTCCGGGGGGCTCCGTTCGTAGTGCTCTGGCACGAGGACCCCTCGCAGCGGGATGGACTCGTTACCATAAAGTCATCGCCGCCACGGGATGGCTAGTTACTACAAAGCCATCGCTGTCTTCATTCCGGGGGGCTCCGTTCATAGTGCTCCAGCACGACGACCCCTCGCAGCAGGATGGACTCGTTACCACAAAGTCATCGCCGCCACAGGATGGGCTCGTTACCACAAAGCCATCGCCGTCACAATCACGAGGGCTCCGTTTGTAGTGCTCCGGCACGAGGACCCCTCGCAGTGGGATGGACTCAGTACCAAAAAGTCATCGCCGCCACGGGATGGGCTCGTTACCACAAAGTCATCGCCGTCACAATCACGGGGGGCTCCGTTCGTAGTGTTCCGGCATGAGGACCCCTTGCAGCGGGACGAACTCGTTACCACAAAGTCATCGCCGCCACGGGATGGGCTCGTTACCACAAAGCCATCGCCGTCACAATCACGGGGGGCTCCATTCGTAGTGCTCCGGCATGAGGACCCCTCGCAGCGGGATGGACTCGTTACCACAAAGTCATCGCCGCCACGGGATGGGCTCGTTACCACAAAGCCATCACCGTCTTCATTCTGGGGGGCTCCGTTCATAGTGCTCCGACACGAGGACCCTTCGCAGCAGGATATGTGACTCCTCTTGGACATTGTCTTCACCAGGGTGCCTGCGTGACTGGCCTATGTGCTCCGGCACTGAGGGCTTGCGTCGGCACCCCTATGGACTATGACCCCCGGGTCACTTCGAGACGGGAGCAGGTCTTCGGAGGGCATCGCGCCTAGTCTGCCTGGCAGTTGGGCGTCGGGTCTTCCCCACCGCTGCCAGGCCTGTGGGACTCTGCAAAGGCTTGGATTGGAGGCTAGATCAAGGGGGTTCTCTGGCCACACCAATGCTGTGGGAGCCAGTCTTTCCAGACAGATAGAGCGACGCTATGCGGGGCAGGTCGCGTGAATATGCGATTCGACAGTCCGTGGAGCACAGGCAGTTGTGGATCCCTTGGTGACGTGTCACTCCCGGGGAGAGCCACATGTCGCATGATGACATCATCATCTCAACCTCTATAAATAGAGATCTTGAGAATTCATTTGGAAAATTGGACATTTTCAGAATACTTTAACTTTCTCACTCTAGAATCCTAGAGAGAAACATACAGGACCCTGACTTTGGACCTAAGCATCGAACTGTGACTGTCGTCGTGTATTCATCCTGCGCTATCGCCCTCGCAGCACTGCCACCCTCAAGCTCTGTCTGGGAAGCCCTTGGTCTCTGCCCTTGCTCCGCCCTTGCTGTGTCCCACGTCATCACACTTGGCATCTGACTCGGACTGCATTCCTTGTAGCACCTCCACGTCGACTGCGAACCTACTTTCCTCGGCATCACTTGGTCAATGGCAAAACAGAGAAAAAAGATTGCTTGTGATTCATCAATAGTCGAAATTGAAATGCAGGGTTTTGTTAGCAATCCTATTCGCAAAGAACTTTTAGCTGATCAGATAGAACAAAAGCAAACATGATGATTCTTTTCTTTTCGGAGCAACAGTGAAACGAAGTGAAGTGAATTGTGGGGGGGCTATGACGGATGAGAATTTTGCGCTATTATTGCCTAAATACTCTATAAGCCTACTAGCAGTCCAAAAAGAAATTACCAACGACGAGAGTTCGTTGTCAAGCCAATCCACGAACTTTAGAACGTCTGCAATATCTGTATAAGCAGCAGAGAGGACATTCTTGATAAGGCCATCAATTAACACTTGCTTTGTTTCAATGTCAGATTTTATCTACAAAAATCAGGCAATCAGTCACAACTGTAATTAAGGCAGATTTCGAACTACACATTTAGCAACTAATTTCGTAATTCCATAAACCCTTACTGCTAAAAGATGTGCTGAACGATTCTGAATTTCTCCAACTATGCTATTATGTACACTGCTAGCAGTCCGCTTATTGTATTTCCCGCCGACCACAAGATCTTTGTTCCCATGGTGCCTTGCTAACGTGTGATACAGTGTGACAACAGCAGAAGCCGTTCCCGCAGTAGCTGCTCTGACTTGAGGCCGAGATGGAGGAGGTGGTGGTGGTGGAGGTGGCAGAGTGGAGGGGCACTTAATAATATTCCTTTGCATATCTGCTGCTGGTGTCTCTTTTGTACTCGTCTCCTGGATAACATCATTTTTAACTGTTCCAATTTCCAACTTGTTTGCAGCTAGCTTCTGAATGTCTCGAAATTGTGGAGTCTCGTATTCTGGTACTAATTCAATCTTTAAGGAAATTAAAGAGAGAAAAATGTTACTGTACGTTCAATCTAGTGATCACAAATCGATGAATATCATATTCTAGCATTTCTTTAAGACCCAAAGACTAAAGCGCGACAACAGACTTGACGAAAGAAAGATCTTTTTCCTTATGAGTAGTATGAAAACGAGAGATGGATTTGCAATTATTACCTTGTTATGAGCGGTGAGAGTAGCAATCTTTGCTTCTGCAGCAGCAAGGTCCACTGAAAGCTTGTGGTTATGTGACCGGAGCTCAATGTTCAAACTAAGTGCCTTGTTTAAGTCAGCCTTCAAAGCCAATACATCAGCCTGCAAATTCCTAATTAAAGTATGCTTCTGGTCAAGCATGTCCTGCACTTCCTTGTTCCTTCCATCAATCCCAGCTTCATTCGTCTTCCTCGACGAGTTGGTGGAGCCACTAAGCCGCTGCGAAGTTGGCCGTGCAAATTGCTCGACAACCCTTCCACTAGGAGATCGCACACCAACAGAGGGAACTGCCCTCGCCATAACTTGTCCAGATTTGTTAAGGGAAAGAGATCTCCTCCTCCTGGCCGAATTCGGAGCGGCAATGGTGGTGGTGGTGGTGGTGGAAATGGCTCTTGCTTTTGGAGATGGCCACAGCCCATCACCATTTACAATCTCTGGAGTCTTGGATGAGTTTTTGGGTTTAGGTAGGGTGCAAGTGGAAGGCAAGAGGAGTCTGCTGCCGGTGGTTGTGGTGGTGGACTTGGTTTTTTCTGGTTTAGATGTTGATGGAGATGGACTCTGTTCTTCTTGCTTCATGACTACTTCTCTTGAGAAATTAACAAAATGGCAATTGCAACTAGTTCTGCTCTTATGTCTGTTTAATGTCAAAAGTGACAGGGTAACAAGATCATGAAAAAGAGATGGAAAAGTGAATTTTGGTGAGAAAATTCATGAAATCCAGATGATAGATAAGTTGACCAAGAAAATGGTTAAGCGAGGGGGGGGGGGAGGTCAGCAACCCATCATACATTCAAGCAATCAATCTTATCATTGATTAAACCCACAAGCCCATCACACACACACACACACACACACACAGAGGGCGTATAGATTTGTATAAATGTAATAATAGGCTGCTTTGTCCTTCATCCACCCTGCATTAGCATACTCCAACCAACATTCGCTAGCTAGACTTAGAAAGAAGGAAACCAAATCAGACAAAACAGAAACTAAAACTGACCGCAACGAGAAACCCTTCTCGCTAAAGTACAAATACAGTTAGCCGCCTTCTTGAATCATCTTCCGCGAAAGAAGGGTCCCTGTTCCCCCTCTCTTCGACTATATTATTATTCATCAACATATGATTTACGCTGTGATTGGGGTTGACGAAGGAGGCACCTCTTTTTACCATACCTCACAGTAAAAAAGTGATCGTTTATGGAAAAGTAAATTTTAGTCAACAATATGCTCTTTCATCAATGATAAATGTGCCGTGAATGTAGATAAGCTTGTGTCTTATAATCGAAAAAGTCTTTTTGACTTACATATATATGACTTTAGTATAGACTTGGCAAAAAAAGACCCGTACCCGCGGGTCTAGAATCACAGACCCGCTACAATTCTATCCGTACCCGGACCGATCTGTAAATTTCGGTCCGGGTTACCCGGGCTACCCGCACATGTTTATTATATAAGCATTAGAGTTTCATTTTAACTTCACTTTCACCTCTCATTTCATTCTCGCCGCCACCTCCTCCCTCTCTAAACTCTCTCAGTCTCTCACACATAACCCGTCTCTCTCTCTCTCTCTCCTCCCAAAGTCAGATCCACCCACACCGCACACCAATCTCTTTCTCTCTCTCTCTCTTCCCCTAATGTCAGATACACCGACGACCGCTCTGCACATCAAGTCAACTTGACGGTGCCAAGGTCGCTCCATAGTTTGTCGTTTAATCCGTCACTGTCATCTTAAAGACACAACTCAGTCGTAGCTCCGCCGTCAGTCGTCATTCTGTCACCACTGTCGTTCAAGCACTGGCTGACCACGGATTTGAACCAAAAGTTAGATCACCGCCAAATCCTCACCGTCGCCACTCTCCGAAGATAGATTCATCGCCCTCACTGATGAAGGCTGATATTTTGACAGATCTACCTTGATCTACGAAATCATCTGACTACCAAATCGATTTGATCTACCTGTATTTTTTTTTGTTAACTTGTTTATTAATGTTCTGTATTTTTTGAGGTGATTTTCTATTTCTAAATATATATGTTCTTATTGGTTGGCTGGTTGGGGTTTGAGATCTGAGATGATTGTATGTGCGTTTTTCAGGGAAATTAGGAAGTGATAATAATTGTGTAACTAATAAGAAGGAAAAAAATACTCTAAAAATAAATAAGCAAGTGAATATAATTTAAAAAAATTATTTTTAAAAAAAATAATGAGCTTACCCGCGAGTAATTCCCGAACCGGCTGGGTAGGGTACAGGTTTAATAAATGGCTACCCGTAAAAATTTGGGTAATTTTTACCCGGCCCATTTTTACCCGTACCCGGTGAGTTTACCCGTTTGCTAGGTCTGCTTTAGCATGCGACGCGAGTCCAAAAAAGAGTCTCTTATCTCTTGTTGGCCAATCAGATAAATTACCCCGTACGTTTACCATATTCGTTTTCTGTTTTTAGCAATGATGATGAAAAAGATTCTTTTTTTGCGTACTTTTACCATTTTCTGTTTTCGTTTTGGATAAAATTACTCAAATAGTAACAAAAAACTGAAAACACCTTTTCAGCTGTTTTTCACTCAAACTTAACCCAATATAAGAAAAAATAGCTAAATTTTTTTTTGTAAAAATAATAAAAGTACAGGAACATGTTTTCAAACTGAATATGAAAATCGTGAAAATGAAAACAGAAAATAAAAACAGAAAACAAATATGGTAAACGTACGGGGCTTAGTTTCTCTTCATGTGAACAACAAGCGATTATCCACATGCACGAGTTGTCATCGAGATGTAGCCAAGACACAGATGCAATTGGCTTAAGAGCTTGTTGTCCTTTTCTTGTAATTTGGGCTGCTTGTACCTAGTTTAAGTATTTCAGAAAAAATGTAATTCAACTTAAAAGTCAGAAAAGAAAAGAAGACCAAAAAAGCGGGCTATATATATATATATATATATATATATATATATATATATATATATATATATATATATATATATATATATATATATATTTCGTAACAAATTTAAAATAAAAGTCTAAAGTATTTAAGCTCTGCTACACCCATTATCCACTCGCTAACACAAATAAATTAGCTACTTTTTTTGCTGCCCCCATCGTTGGTTCCTTTGACTTTCTAGGGTTAGTTTTGCTTGGTTTTTCCCTTGGTCGGATTACTCATTTGATAGCTTGGTGATAATGTCTCGATTGGAAGGTAGATATGAGATCCGTCCATCTCTAGTGTGTCGGGGTAGCTAGTTTGTTCGGTGGGTTATCTTGGTTAGAGTGTGCATGGTGGGCCGGGCGATAGCAACTGCTGGAGGGGTAGGTGGTTGAGTGCTTCTTCCCCCGGTGGTGTTTCAGGGTGCGGTGGGTGGACGAAGATGGCGACTATAACGACAACGACAGTGATGGAAGTGACGGCTGCGGTGGCATTTAAGGTAAGGGCGTACTTTCATGCTAGGGTTTTAAATCCCCCCTTCCCCTCGAGTTTGGTGCCCTTTTTTTGGTTTATGGTATGTATTGGTTTTGGTTGCTAAAAGCAGTGGTGTAGTTTCAGCCTAGAGTTTTGTTAACCCCCTTCCCCGTAGCTTGGTGCCCTTGCTAGTTGTTTGCATTTAGTTTGGTGGTTTGTGATGTCGATGTGGTGGCATCATTTTGTTATGACTTGGATGCTTGGATGCTGGGTTCGTGGTCATCGTTGTGTGTGGTGGCGTGCTTTGGCAAAGCAGCCTCTGTTTGTTGTTGGGTGGGTGGTCATGTCGAGCTGCCGCGTGTAGTGAGTGGTTGTGTGGGGATGCGGTAGATGGGTGGCACTCGGTTTGGTCGGATCTTATCGGTTTGAAGATGGTGCATGGTGACTACATGTTCTAATGGTGCTGATTTTAGCTGATGGTAAAGATCATATTTTTGAAGGGTTTATCTGGGTCAATAGTTTAGTTTAGTTCAGTTTCTCGGTAAAAGGTTCGTTCGTGTGCATTTTAATTTGTACTTTGGTGCTTTTTATTAATCCCTATGAGTCAAAAGGTTAAGGTCGGCTCTATTTGATAACACTTTCAGTTTTGGTTTTCAGTTTCTAAAAAAAATCAAAAACAATTTATTTATTTATTACAAAAACAAGTGGGTATTTGATAACTCAATTTTTATTTTGAGTTTTTATTTTTTTGTGTTTGATTATCTAATTTTTATTTTGAGTTTTATCTTTGGTGGTGGTTTGTGGTGGCGTGTGACAGTGGCCGACGGTGGTGGCGGTGGGCGGTGGGAGGGTGATGGTCTCAAAAAAAAACTAAAACTGAAAACTGAAACTCATTTTTGGAGTTTTAAAAAACAGTCTTGATTTAAAAACTGATTTTTTAAACTTAAAAAAAACAAAAACAAAAAATGGTTATCAAACGCGTTAATTTTTTTCAATTTACAAAACTGAAAAAAAAAATTAGAAAAAAAACCTGCCAAACAGGGCCTTTCTTGTTCATTTGTCTTTTGTTTTATGTTGGTTTTTTTTTACTTAGTGGCACTGTAATCTCAGAGGTCAGGATTGATGGCATTATATTTTGAGCCGATAATATATATATATTTCTTATTCTTTTTGAAAAAAAATAGAAAACTACTTTTCTGCCGATAAGTTTCCAAATGAATGTTAATCACCGAGGGAGGGGACGGAGGCCTTTAACGCATGGTCTGTCCTCTAATGAGATGATGATTCTTGTACTTGGTTACAGATTCTCATTCTCATAGCAATCAATCAATACAAAGGAGTAGTTGATTGAGGCAGGCAGGCAGAGTGGGTGGGAGGGAGGGCGACTACAACTCATTCTCCGTCCTTTACGACACTATTCATGATTCTACTTTATATAAGTACGATAATAATTATATGATATGATCAAAGAGAGTTCCAAACAAAACCTGCCTGTTGGGACATGGCATACAACGATGATCAGGATGCGTGAGTCAGTTCTAACAATTACTACTTGAACAAGTCAAAACCTTGTATGACACATCCAGTAATGATTACTATACGTACACACATTTCTACAAATGTCCCAAAATTAAAACAAAAAGAGCCCAATATTTTCTCGGATCTGCTAGAAAATAAATCTGTGCATTGTCTAATACTTGACAAGTTAAGTTGTTTTATACATTCAATTCTTCACATTCATGAATGAGTCCAACTTAAGTTGTTTTAAATAGTGGAGTCAATTGCATTAGGCACTCCCAAATTTTCACGCAGTAGCGTTCTACACCATAATGTTATTTTTAGTTATCTAACACCCCAAACCTTCATAAGTTAGGCTCCCAACACCCTTTGTCCATTTTTCGGCCAAAAAGAATCAATCGACTGAACTTACGGGGGCATTTATGGAATATCAAGTGAATGAAAACCTAATCTTTATCACCCCTTGCATCGGCGCCCCACCCTCTTCCGGACACCGACGCCGACTCCCCCCTCTTTCTGCCTTCTTCTTCTCTCCCCCCGAGCCCTATGGCCACAGCAGCCCCTTACCCCGCCGCCCTTCCTCCAGCATTTCATGCGCGACACCCTGCAACGTCCCTTCCCCGTCACTGACGCTGACCCCCTTCTTCCTTCTTCTTCTCTTCCCACGTTCCCCGGGCCGTAATAGCCCTTCCCCCCGTTGCGCTTCCTGCAGCATCTCAAACCTATGCCTTACTCTCTACTGGCAGTGCCCCTCCCCCTGTCGACGACGCCGGCCCCCCTTTCCTTCCTCCTTCTTTTCTCCCCCCGCCCCCGCCCCCGCAATCGCAACAGCCCCTTGCCCCACCGCCCCTCTTTCGTCATCATGTCGGCATCGTCCCTTCCCCTATCAGTGCCCCCCTTCCTTCCTCTTAAAGCAGCAGCAACAGCGTCGCGCCCCCCGCCAAACCCATCAGCTTTTAGATTCAACCCTAATCTCCCTTTTTTTAATTGTTCTGACCAAAATGCCCTCCTTGTTTGAGTTAAATTACTTCTCCGGCGAGGCTGTTGGCCGGAAAATGGACAAAGGATGTTGTGAGTTACACTTACGAAAGTTTGGGGTGCCAGATAGCTAGAAATAACATTATGATGCAGAACTCTACTGCGTGAAAATTTGGGAGTGCCTAATGCAATCGACCCTAAATAGTGCTTAAGAATAAAGAGTTCCGCTTAAGTTACACTTCACCTAAGAGCCAAGAACGAGAATAAAAAACGACGTTTGTAGTAATCCAACGAGTAACTAATCTTTTATAAGTTGTCTTTATATGGTTATATTGATATGGAGATTGATTACTAATCACTAATTCTTATTGATAACCGTTAATAAATTGAATCAGCGGACTCATTATCCGCCCCCTAACAGATTATGTATATTTGTTAGTCTGGATAATTACAGTTATTTAGAGGATATTTATCTCCTAAGTGTTTGAGATAAATACAATATTTATCTCATAGGTATTTGAGATAAATACATCTTTATCTCCTACGTGTTTGAAGTGAAGTCTGTCTCTAAATACTATCTGTATATCTAAAGAAACAATAGGTCATGCAACAATAAGTCACAAGATAATTTCTCGAACTCGTCTCTAGTAGCCGTTTTCGCACCTGCAAAAAAGATCATCATCAAACGTGTTGAAGGTTTTTGTTACAAGGTCAGAATTTTCAGAGACTTTATATGATATGTTTACGAAACTCACTACGTCTTACGTGATAGCACATTAATTGTTTCAACAATAACTAAATTGATATTGATTATGCCTTAAACCGACAGTTGGTACATATGGCAAATGGTAGCTCAGCTTTCAGCACAAGTACAATCGGAGTATAATGGAAATCCAATGAAGACGTGTTCTCAGTGTCACAACGTTGGCGATCAGCAAAGTAATGAAGAAAAAGGACAATTTCAACGAACATTTAGACAGAGTCGCGGGAACTGCGGAAAGAAGCCACTCAGCGCACTCGGCACTTAATTTGAAGTGCGAGCTTGGTTTCTCGCAATCCCAGTTGTTGAATCCTTTGTATATCTTCTGGCATGTGTTAATCCTTAGAACTTCGAGTCCAACTGCATTCTCGAGCAGATACTTGAGGAGCTCAACTTCATTTTGATTACCATAAAAACCATTCATCTCCAGCTCATGAAGATGTCTATGAGGAAATTCAGGAAGATGCCTATATATTTCCGTAGTTTGCTTGATAAAGCTTGGGGATAACAACTGCACATCAGAAAGGGTTCGCATATAATAATCAACATTAAGGACTTTGCAAATAAAAAATATTCTGTTACAATTTCCTGCTTCAAAAGGATAAAGATATACTTACATTTAGTTGTAACTTTTGCAAGAACGGGAAAGCCTTCAGAATGTAACTGATCCAACGGAGCTTGTCATCGTCATTGAAAGGGAAGACAGTAAGTACTAATTGCTTGATGCTGGCAAATGCAGGTACATTTTCTGGGAGATTTAGAGACTGAAGCAGCGAGAATATAAACGTTAGTATAACGCAAGATAACAGCGCACAAAATTTATAAACAAATGAGGTATTCTCGCAGGACTAATCTACTCCCTAGATATAAGCGTAATGTGTTCAGAAAGTTCTCAATTCAGGAATTATCAACCTTGCTTTCTTCGAGGTGCTTACTGCTTACACAAAATATAGCGACTACTGATCTTAAGACTTAACTTTTTGTTATCCAAAAAGTCCAATAGCTTTTCCAAAATTAGCAAATAAACAGAATAATAACTATTTAAGTTAATGATTTCTTATTGTAAGTGAAATTTTCTAAGATTAGTATTTTGCAGTTCCATTATTATCAAAACTTTGTTTGAGAGCTGATGATACACTAGAACAGTAAAGAACCAACTGTAACAATATGCCTAGATCATCCTTCATATTTCATTCCACTAACCTTCATACCTGTATTGAAATTAGATTTAGAGTCTGCAATTTGGGTAGATCATAAGCAACTCTTGTGAGAGCATACATTACGCCATCATGTCTCCTCGTTCCAGTGAAAACCATAAATAGTTGAGCCAATCTTGGGACATTTTCGAATGAAAACCCAACTGATTGACCGGTGTATTCTAGCGTAGCAATATTGTCTGCATCTATGGTGATACTCTCCAATCTGAAACAGTTCTTGATATTCAAGATCTCCAGTAGCAAGCGTGGACCAGCAGCTTTGAAACTGACAAGATGATTGCAACACTGCAAACTCAAACTTTTCATACACAAAACAGTTGAAAGAAACATCTCCAGTTGTTGATCGTTGATATTTACTCGTAGCAATCGAACAGTGACCAGAGAGGCGAGATTCGTGGAAATTGGAAGTGAAATGAGACTACATGAGGCCAACTGCAGATGCTTCACAGAGCAATCTTTCCTCGGTGCAGCAAGAAGCCCACAATGGAAAGTGTATGGCTCGAATGCACTTGTAGACGTGTGATTCACTAGAAGACTACACTGCTCGGTAAAATCAAGATCGAGTTTCTCAACTCCCTTTGTAACTGCATAACTAACCCAATTATCTATTCGAGAAGCAGAATCTTGACCGAGATGATAATGGATGGTTAATGATTCTATCTTTAGGCGATTGCACCGCTGATGCAGGACACAATTGACTCGTTCTATGAACATGCACCTCTGCAGCCGCCAGTCCAATTCAGTTTGGCAGCTAGAAGAGGAAACCGTATTCCCAAGTATATTAGCAGAATCAAATAATAGGTTAGGCTGACTAGCCCAAATGTATCTCCAACTTTTTGACAGCACACTAGTCCTTACAGCCTCTTTCAACGATAGCTTTGAAATGATCGGGCAAATAATTTCATCTGGTAGTTTGAGAAGTGGATCCCTTTTTCTCTGTTAAGTCAAAGTAAGTGTTAGCCCACCATTTAACAAGCTACGCGTAATCTAACATCACTAGCTATAAAATACAGGCTTTAGAAGTTGCTTCTTACCAATTTCTTGCCGGATTTTGCTTGCTGATTCATCTTTTTTGCGTTGAAAACATATTTATCTACTGATTGCCTGGCAGGTTTTGCTTGTTGATTAATCTTTTGCTCCTTGAGAGCGTAATTAACGGCCATGAAAGGAGGAAACTTTTATTTAAAGATATTCACCAATAACCCCGGATCCAGAAATCAGCTAGGACATGGATCTCTTCTTTTCCCAATTGGAGGGGCGTTCACTTTGAGGGCATGACCTGTTTTACAGAGTCACATATTAAAACACAATCAATATTGTAAACTTTCGACATAGCAAGATAGACAATGGTGAAGCTGACGATTTATTCATATATAAGAGTCCCAAAAGTTGTGCCCGCGAAACTCTCTAGTCTGCTTCAGAAAAGGACTCCCTCAAAGATCTAAAGAGGTTTCACAACACCATTATACAGTGGTGAGTGTTTCAGTTCAATTATTTGCTTAGTATCACACAGAAGCAACCATGGCAACTGAATCTGTGGGATCAATGATTCAACTAATGAGTTAGTTGGACTGACAGATCTAACCATCTTCAAAACCCCTTTTTGGTTACGTTGGCATGATCCTGCTTTCTTCTACTACAGCATAGTTGTCGTAATTCACTGACCCAATCAAGAAATTCCCTAAATAGAACTACTTATCTAATTCTACAGGAGCTCCAAATTATGGATAACTTTATGCCCATTAGGAACATTGCAACTCCGAATTCACTTCAAATCCAGTTGACTACTTAGCATAAAGTTACAGAATTTTAGTTGCTTTTGAACCTCGAAGGAAGAAATCAAGAAACAGATTAGAGAGAAAGAGCAACTAAATCAGCGATGCAGGTCAAGGATACTTACAAATACAGTGGGATAAAATACCTGCAACAGGGGGCTTCAATAATCGGATAATTTCTGGTGTCGAACGCTTTTGTAGTCCTTTGAGAAAATTAAATTTGATCGAAATCCAACTTCCACTAGGATTGGACTCAACCAGTCTCAAGTCAGAATGGTTCTGGACAATATTTAGAGTCTTTACGGATAAAAGGTGGAGGGAGGATATCAATTTTTAAAATTTTAGCCTTCTTTTAGTATTTTTTTTTTTGAACTTCAGGTTTCCCGTAATTATTCTCCAAAATTTGATGAAGATACAATATGTGATAGATAATATAATATTAGTGCAAGAGTATTGATGTGGTTTGATCTTATAAAAAAAATACTTTAACTGACTTTCTTTCAAAATTCCGAACAAAACTTTGAAAAGAGTAGCATTTCATAACAACAAATATGATTTTATTGATTTTGATGGAAAAAGTATTACAATCTCTGTTAAATCTTGAACAAAGATTATGTCCTATGATTATTCTCTTCTCTTCAAGATAATTCAGTTTGAGGATTAGTAGCTTGATCTAGAGTAGAAAAGTTGAATCCTATCTAGTTTGATTCCAAATAAAACAACAAGCGACAATCTACATATACGAGTTTTGTAAAACGCTATTTAGGATGTCGCTTACAACCATCAAGTATGAATGCATGTTTGTCGTTTTTCTTTGAAATGATTTTCAAGTGAACTTTCAGTTTTACCTTGTCTTTTGCTCAAACGGGATCTCTGTGACGCCTTTCATCAATAAAAAAAAAAAAAGGACATAAGATTTTATAAGACACAGTGTTTTCAGAGGTACTTAGCAAGTACTAGAAAGAGATACGAGGTCTACTTGTAAATTTAAAGGATATATGAAGAATTATAAGCAAAAACTTAGGTAGCGTTTGAAAATACTTCCAGTTTTGGTTTTCCGTTTAAAAAATATTTTATTATTTTTTTTAACAAAAATAAATGGCTATTTGATTACCCAAATTTTTATTTTGAGTTTTTTCTTTTGAATTTTTGGTTACCTAGATTTTATTTTGAATTTTTTCTTTGGTGGTGATTTGTAGTGGCCATGGTGGGCCGTGGCAGTGGCCAACGGGGTGGCTGCTGGATGGCCGGCGGTGGTCGGTGGTGGCTGTTGGCGGCAGGCGGTGACTGCCTGTCGGTCGGCAGTGGTGATCGGCAGTGGGCGGTGGTAATCTCAAAATAAAAACTAAAACTGAAAACCCAAAACTCCAAATGAGAGTTTTCAAAAACAGCCATATTTTAAAAACTGAAGGAAAAAAAATAAAAATTGTTGCCAAATGTGTTTATTTTCTCCAGTTTACAAAACTGAAAAAAAAAAACAAAAAACAAAATCAAACAGAGCTTTAATTATAATGACGTGTGGTATAAAGCTCTATCCATTATTTCAAAAACTAGTTAGACTGCACGCGCTCGCGAGTGTCACGAAATTATTATCGCAATAAAAACCAAAGTGTGGGGGGATCATGAAGTTTTTATTGGTATAAAACCAAAGATTCCAAGTTTATATGATTCAATATTTGCAAGATTGAGACCACCGCCTTCTCTTAGATATCATGCATGTTAAATTATTTTTTTTGGTTACGAGAAAAAATATATATCATAATAAAAGTCAACCCTTCGGACCATACAAGGATTAGTGCTCATATTCTAGAAGATTTGTGCAACAAAAAGGAAGACAAGCATTGTCCACATTTATAAAGTTAGACCGAAAATTATCTAGGTCAGGCTGAAATTATGTCGTGGATACCATGTTAATTATGGATGTACAAATTGTAAGGTTGGAGCTGTGTAGTCTTCAGCCCTGTGAGCATGTAAAGTAACTTTTAAGAAGACCAATATGCATAAAGTAACTTTTACGGCCGAATAAAAAAAAATAAACTACTAGAAGTCTTTGGTTAATGCTTAATCACAGTAAAATCCTGCTTCAATAGTTCTCCAAAACAGATTCAGTATCGAACTGGAATTGATTGCCTGTCTAGCAAGGAAGAGAACGTACTTTTTGTTTTTGATCTATTTTCGAGAAAGTTTCTTGCCTTCTTTTTTATGCGAAAGGGTCATACAAAACTTATGCCTCACTTTCGCTTATGAAGATATTAAACATGAGTATTCCACTGCAAAAGCTCATCTCACATATTAGGATTTACATAGAGAGAGCAAAACTCTGCCTATAAAACCAAACAAGGATGGGAAAAGCTGCAGAAGAAGAATAAAGCCTGCCCGTAACTGCAGACTATAAGTAGCTCTCTTAATCAAGATGATGATCCACTGGTGTGCAGTGCTACCAGGGACGCATATACGCCATCCTTGGCATTGATCAAGCTCTCATGTTTCCCTTTCTCAGCAATGCCTCCATTTTTAACCACTGCGATTAAATCGGCACCCCTAATTGTGGATAGCCTGTGAGCCACAATCACCGTTGTTCTGTCCACCATTGCTCTATCTAATGCGTCTTGAACTACTTTCTCCGACTCCGCATCCAGAGCACTGGTGGCTTCATCCAGTAGCAATATCTTTGGGGCCTTCACGATAGCTCTTGCAATTGCAACTCGTTGCTTCTGTCCACCCGACAACTGGATCCCTCGCTCCCCTACTACCGTATCATAACCCTGTCATTTCATTTTTAACATCTTTAATGAACCGGGTTACAAAACGGTATAAGCATATATGTTTATTTACGTCCAGATATGAATCGTCTAGGGGACAGTAGGAGATGAAAGTGGTTAAACCTGTTGCAACCCACTAATGAACTTGTGAGCATTCGCCAACTCTGCTGCAGCGGAAATTTCTGCTTCTGTGGCATTGCCTTCCTTCCCATATGCAATGTTGGCCCTGATTGTGTCGTTAAACAAGACAGGCTCCTGGCTCACTAGACCCATCTGCTGCCTAAACCATTTCAAGTTTAGCTTTTGAATTTCAACTCCATCCAGTGCGATGCGACCTGAATCAGGATCATAAAACCTTTGCAACAGAGATATCACGGTAGATTTTCCGCTCCCACTTTCCCCCACCAGAGCAACAGTCTGATACACGAGTTTTAAATTGTCAGTGTCAGTTATCTAACATAGTAAGGAGAAAGTTTCAAGCCATCTGAAAGTTACCTTCCCAGACCTAATCAACAAGCAGAGATCGCTAAAAATTTGAACATCGGGTCTAGTAGCATACTTGAAACTGACATGCTGAAACTCGATATCTCCCTTCACATTTTCCAGAGTTGTTCCAGAGTCATCACTAGGATCGATCTTTGATTTTTGGTCAAGCAGAGCGAAGACTGAAGCAGCGGCAATTTCAGCCTTACCCGAGTCCGGAGCAAGGCCACCTGACTGAGATATGCCAATTGCAGCCATACTGAGACCAAAGAAAACCTGTGAACCAGGACAGAGGGAAAGGATGGCAAGAAGCATGAACGACGATATAATTGCTTCTCAACAAACAAATGGGGGACGAATGGAAGAAAGTGAAGAGGCTCACACGAAAAACGTCACTGAATGTCATCTTGCCAGCCTCGACAAATCGAGCTCCAATATAAAAACTAGTTGCATAGACGAAAAATAGGAACGACATGGATAATCCATAACCAACACCACTTATCAGACCTTGTTTCATTCCTGCTCTACTAGGACCTTCACATTTCTTTTTGTACAGTTGCATTACCTTCTCTTCAGCACTAAAAGAAGCGACAGTCCTAATACTTCCAACTGCATCACTTGCAACTTGACTTGCATCCTCGTACAATTTCTGCTAGCGAATAAAATTAGCAAGTAAACCAATATGATCATTTGCAGTGACTTCGAATTAGGCAACTACAAGTTAAGCAGTTGCAAATAAGAAGAATATGAAATCACCAAGGGAAGCCTCTATTTATAAGGCGGACAAAAAGCAAAAGAAAGCCCAAACTTGTATCTCCTCTGCTTTCCGTACTTGTATCTTAAATACATCAACTCTAACCTGCCAAAAGAAAAGATATAAATCTTTCTCCATCCATTAGGCACACGTTTGAGCTTACCTTTGTATCAGCGCTGAATCCACTAATATACTTGATTTGAAGATATCCATTCAGTCCAATAAAAGGTAGCAAGAGAATAATTATAAGTGACAATTGCCAGCTTGCTACAAAACCAATAACTAGACCAGCAATAGCTGTTGCAGTGTTCTGAACAAGTAAACCAAGCGAGTCCCCAACCAGTCCTCGAACAGATGAAGCATCTGCAGAAAGCCTCGCACCTATTGCACCACTTGAATTCTCTATTCTGTCAAACCAACTTATCTCCATCTGAACCACTTTCTCAAAGCACATTAATCGGATTCTTCTGATTAACTTACAACCGGCCACCGCAAAAAAGTACATCCTTAATGGAGCGACCAGTAAAGTCCCAACGCCAAGGAGGACATAAATTAATGCCCAGAACTCCGAATCCTTGCGAAGTTTGTGGGGTGGCTCGTAGAAAATTTTGATAATGGTGGAAAGAAGAAGCCCAAAAACTGGTAGTATTACACCATTCAACAGAGCAGCTATGGAACCTGCTACTAATACTGGGATTTCTGGCTTGTTCAGATACGCCAATCGACGAAGAGAAAAATCTGGTTTCGTCTGTGGTGGTGCTAAAGGCGGAGCTCTGGGTTCTGAAACTGCCATCTCCAGGACGCTGATAGCAGTGGGTAGACCAATTGAAACTGAGAATGAGTGACGGCTACTGTTTCCTATTCCAGATGAGCCTCGACTTACGGATCGCAAAATGGAGAAACGCTGACTTGAGTGCCTTCCAGAATCCATAGTTATCTCTAGTCTGTCCTGATCACTTGAAGCTAGATGTTCAGATTCATTCCCAAGTTCTTGCAACCGTATAAGCTGGCAGTAGGCTCCTTCAGGATCTTGTAGTAGCTCAGAGTGTGAACCTGAAGAATAAATAAAATATTAGCAATGATCAAGAGCTGAAACCCCTCGTTATCCAGCATATTTTTTGCCAGAACAGAATCAACTAGCAACTGTTAGCTAGTATTTCGTGGGCTCCAAATTTAGCTGATAACCTCAAGAAATGTAACTACTTGCAAGTAAATTATAATCGAAGAGAATCAACCTTGTTCAATGATTTTTCCCTGATGAATAACGGCGATCATATTAGCGTTCTTTACTGTACTCAAGCGGTGGGCTACAATAAGTGTAGTCCGATTGATCATGACCCTATCTAATGCCTCTTGCACAGTCCTCTCAGATTCTGCATCAAGAGCGCTTGTAGCTTCATCCAAGAGTAGAATCCTGGGGTCTTTTAGAATTGCTCTAGCTATAGCAATTCTCTGCTTTTGGCCCCCAGATAGCTGAGTTCCATGCACACCAACCATGGTGTCTAGTCCCTAAATGAGGTAAAGTTGTGCACTTATTAGGAAAAAAGAAAAGAAAGGGGAAAGAAGGAGAGATCTACTATATTATTTTTTGATCAAACTGTAAGGAAAAGGTTCTGATAGGGAGCTAGTTAAAAAAGATCAATATTAGAAAAGGAAGACCAACTAAATTCACCAAGTTGTTAGGGCGTGATCAAAATATTGGAGCATCTGAAAAAGGAGTTCAAATTAGACCTGAGGCAGGTTATCTATGAACTTAGCAGCATTGGCAAGCTCGGCAACGGCTTTAATTTCTTCAAGGGTCGCATCATCTTTCCCATAGGCAATATTATCTTTAATGCTTGAAGCAAACAATACAGGTTCTTGGCTCACAAGACCAATTTTGCCTCTGATCCACCTAAGCTGAAAAGCTTTAAGATTGGTGCCATCTATAAGAACTTCGCCTGCTTGTGGATCATAAAACCTCTCTATCAGGCTGACAACCGTTGATTTCCCACTTCCACTCTGTCCCACCAAAGCTGCAGTTGTTCCACTAGGTATTGATAGAGAGAACCCATTAAATACTCGTTCATCAGGCCTAGATGGATAACAGAAATAAACATCTCGTATTTCAATATGGCCACGAATGTCATCCAAAACCTGCCCACTGGTGTCATAAGTATCTATATCCGGCTTTCTTCTAATTGTCTGAAACATTTTAAAAGCTGCAACCCGTCCAGCAGCAAATGCACTCAAACATGGAGATGCCTGTCCCAAAGTGCTGGAAAATCCAAAATTTGTAGCAGTTATTGTAATGTTCTCCAAGGCATCACTTAAACAAGATCCTTATATGAAATAGACCTTATGTAAGCGTGCATGTTTCCTGAATCACGTGTGTAAGCAAGGACATAATAGATATGCAGAGAGCAACTCACAAGGAACCGGTCAACACAGCCATCATTACATTTAGGACATCTCCTCCTGTATATGATTTGTGTAGGATCATTCTTGCACCAAACCATACAGCCAAACCATAACTGCAGAATATGACAAACATAAATACGCTAGAACCCAACCCAGCAGCCAAGCCTTCCTGCACACCAGCTTTGTAAGCCTTTCTAAGAGACTTGTCATACTTTGCAACAGCTTGCCTCTCCCCTGTGAATGATGCAACCTGCATTGAAAGTCATTGACATAACCTCAAATCCATGACGGGAAAGGTAAACGGTAATTTTGCTCTCTCGTAGTTCTTCTTACAGTTCTAATTGAGGCAATTGTCTGTTCAACAACAGTTGCTGCTACTGAGTAGGCGGCTTGTCCACGTGATAATAGCTTTGCCATAAGGATGGTCATGACAGAAGCAGAGATGACAAGAGGAGGAATTGCAGATATCAAGACAAGGGTAAGATGCCACCCTTTTATGAATGCAATCACAAAGCCTCCCAAGAATGTTGTTACCACTTGTATGAATTTCCCGACCTGCGTGATAGAGTTATCAGCCAAGTATCATTAAAGTTAGGTATGAATTGAGTACATGCCAATGGTTCTTAGCTTGGCATAGGAAATGCACCTTCTCGCCCATTGCATCTTGAATAATGACAGTATCACCTGACATCCTCTCAATAATTTCTCCAGTGCTAGTTTCCTTATCAAAAAATCCAATATCTTGCCTCAGTATAGTTTTCAAGTATAAACTTCTAATTCGTGCAGCCTGTCTCTCCCCTGTGACAATCCAACAAACCACCTCTGCCACAAAGTAAACATGATTTCCTAATGCTTTTCAGAAAAATTGTCCACTCTATCTAGTTCAAAACAGTAGATTGTGTATCAGATGCCTAGCTTTATAAACTTACGGGAAAATCCTGCAAGACCAGACCCCAAAGCCAAATAGACATACTTGAGGGATACCTAAGAAAAAAATACAATATCTTAGAAAGGAGCTTGATGCAATTTGGTTTCCATCTTCATTCAATAAATTGACAGAGAACGAGATGAAGACTGTACGCGCCAAAATCCGGGAATGACGTAACAGAAGACATTCTCGTGCAAATGGAAACAAAGGGGAAAAAAAAGAGTATGGAACAAAATCAAGATGGAGGGGGTTTTCAATCGAAAATTTGAGCTTCCCCTGTAGCACATAAGAAAATTCGAGTTTAGCACGGAGTTATGTTACGAAGTCACATAAGCAAAGGTCAAAACGAGCAGTCTCATAAGGATTGTAGGGTCCAGTTCAAGGTGCAGCAAGCTTTCTTCCATTGCATAAAACTGGAAAGAGTTTAACATTTTAATTGCATAATACCTTGGAAACTTCATGAACAAGTTCTTTGGTGTCCACAGTCCCTCCAAAGACATTGACTAAATCTCCAAAAACCACAGTCATAAAGGGCAAGCACATCCCACTACCAATAGCGGTGATTGTGCCGATAAACATTAGTACATAGTCAGTCGAGTCAGCAAAGGAGAACAACTTATAAAATGAAATCGTGTTGGTAACTTCCTTCTTTTTGCTTTCATCAAGATTTTGCTTGCTACCAGACTTTTCTAGGGTTTTCGTTGTCATCATCTCTGGTAATTGGCCCGCTGTTGCTGTTATCTGCGCTGCAATAATATCTTTACCCCTACCACTCTCTTCAGCCATTGGTTAACTAAAGTAACAACACCTTGGAGAACTTGCATGCAAGCTACAAGGCAAAAAGCCAAAGTTCTATTGTTAGCCTACCAGACGAGCTGGATTATGGAATTAGTCAAAGATGATTGGACTCTTAAATTATAAAAGAGTACACCACGTTCGAGTAAATTGACAATTTCTTCAGCTATTTCGAACTATGAGCTTGTATACCAAACTAATCAGGACCAAAAGGATGAGAAGTATTGAACCATAAATTTAGCTTGCATTCCCAAAAAAAAAAAAAAAAGAAAGAAGCTATATAAAAGAATAAACAGAAATAGATGTTTAATTATTCTAGGGGTATAACAGCTGCAAGCCTTGCAAGGAAACACAAATGAGAATTCTACGCATAGCAACCCATGATTGCATGAGAGTAGAATTTAATAACACGGAAGCCCTATAACAACATCAACAACTCGAACTCTGAGATGCATTAGTGTGCTTTCAATTCTTTCTGGCACTGCAGATGAGTCGGATTTTCCAACTCAACTATGAATATTGGGGAATGCAAAACCTTTACGTGCTCAAAAATGGTCAGAACAAAAGAAGTCCAAAAGGTGATTCCATGGTTTACCCAACAAAATGGTACGTAATATTTTTCATAAAAATTTTGAAGAAAGATTAATGAATTCTGTCAATCTAGAAAAAAGAAGGATTACAGCCAAAGGGCACCTAACTTTGAAATAGCGGGCTTGAGTCCACTTTGAAACCCTTACGATCACAAGAAGTGACGAAGGAAACTGAATAACCGGCAAGGAAAAGACTGTATTCAGATTGGCTATGAATGAAGCAGACCAAAAGGAAAACAGTGACTGATTAAAGCAGCAGAAGCTGATACCAGATCAAGAAAACAGAACATACCAAATAACCAATGTAAACTTACAAAAATTCCGAATCTTACTGAAAATGCCCCTCTGCAACTGATGAGTAATATACTGTGCATGCACCACCCTTTCTATGTATATATGTACTTTCTTAAGTTTACAGCTTTGACCACTTGATACCTAAACTACTAAAGCCTGTGGGATACGGGGCAAAAGGCAGTCCAAATTTCACTTAAAAAAGTAGCTAACATAAACAGAAAGTCATAGTCTTTCAGTGTCAAATGGCTTACTATATTGTCCTGACTCCTGACAATTCCATGTTACAGAGTTCTACAGTAATTTGCTGACTTATTCAAAAAACTTTAAGAACATTACGATATAAGGACGAGCATTTAGAGGTAAACCATGAATCTATTATTCCTTTCGGGGGACACATTAACAATGTCTCTGATGCATTCGCACAGATTAATAACCTTAAAGCTAAAACTATCCTGCATTAAAGTACAAATGATGATGCTAAATACTTCTAATCACGTTGGGGTGTCCCGTCTTCCCTAGTACAGATTTCACTCCGGATGTAACCCTTATTGCAAGTGCCAGTTATTGCTCTCAGTGCTCTTCTAAATAACCTTTGCAAAGCAAGGAATTTGCAAGTTATTGGTATGCTTTTATCTTCTCATGTTACCTTTTTCTTGGTATTCAATATTCATACAATTTGAAAACTCTTGACTTTGATAATCTAGTCATTGGTAGGCAAGAATTATCAGTGGTGAGTCAATCATGTAAGTGGAGCCTTTAAAACTGTTCTTGCTACCTAGGGCCTACTACCTCAGACTTTGAATGTCTAACATCCCTTCCTCCAATTTGAAGTTAGAAACAAGAATAAAATGCATGTTGGCGGAATTATAAATCTAGAATTTTTTATGTATTTAGTTCAGTATGCTGAACATCATCTGGATATCAAATTAAAAGAATTTTATTGTCTTGTTTAGCAATGAGTATGTTTGTTTGATGTATTTGCTTCTAGCCATACTCATATAAGTACCTCTCCCCCAGTTATTAATATTAACCTCAGTTGCAATCATTTCTAATTAAATATCTTTTCTATTTGTTAAGTTACTGGTGCATATGCATGCTATCTATGCTGTTACAAAATAGAGGGCCACATGATGTCAGCTAGTTATTATATCTCAATCTGATGTTCACACCACGCCACGATAATTAAGGATATTAGTATAGAGTTAGTGAAGTTCCCATAATTGTTAAGCATCTAGTGCTTGCAAGGCAGACTTGATCTTTGTTTTCAAGTTCCTTAAGCGTTATGACAAGCGTTATGACCTTGATGCAGCATATGTTTAAAGCGTGTTTTTCAAAATCCAAGAGATAGCTATATGAGTTGTTTGAACCAACTACAACTCAACAGAAAATGAAAAAAAAACAGTGCACCATTAAAAACAATGCAAAGCTTCTATTTCATATCAACCTTTTCGTGACAAAGGTCTTGTGCAAGCAGTGAGCACAGATTTGAGAACACTTCGAGGAGATTTTCCTCAACCATTGCAAGTATCCAATCTCCCCTCCCCCACCCCCCACTCCTCTCTCTTCAGCCCCCCCCCCCCCCCCCCCCAAAACCAAAAAAAAAATAATAATAATAATGTACTAATAGCTATAAGAGAAATATTTTTGGGACACTTACCAAATAATTTGGTACGAAGCACGTGGATTGAGAATTTTCAGCGTATTTGGAAAATCAACTGAAATGTATCCAATGCTTATACTTCTTGTTTACACTTACATAACATGATAACAGAACTCTTCTGCAGTGAACTTCATGATTTATATTCTAAAATCTTTCAGCCGACTATTTATCATTCTGGTCCTCTGGAGAGATCATTGACCATCTACTAGGTTTATTCATAATGAAAAAGAAAATTGCCAAACTCCCCAACTGATGACAAATTGTGGTCGATATGAATGTACACAGTCCACTAGGTACAGGAAATACGGCAGATCAAACAAAACTTGTGTAAGTGTAAATGTATGGATAGGGTAGATATCTTAATCATGATAAGCCATCTAGGCATCTGGTAATAAGCATAAGCACCGAAGGACTTGATTACTGGTCAAAATGAAGCATACAAGATCATAAAATGGGACAAAATTTGCTGCGGTCATAGTTCAACATATAATAATATCTCCCAAATCAATTTTATTAACAGAAACAGGATTTGAGGAAATATGACAGCCCAACAAACACACCGAGCAGAAGGAATCCGGTATTAAATTAAGCATTAGTGCTTTCACAGAAAGCACCAAAAAAGGATAGAAATACGGGTTTTTTTTAGCATTATATTAAAAGTGGTCGTACCAATCAAACGAAACAGACAAGGGGAGCTGATGAAGGGCTTGCTGTCATGGAGTAGAGCAATCTTGTCTCCTTTGCTGTCTCCATACCCTTGTAAGGAATCTCCAATTTCCATCGAGTGTTGCATGTTTTGGGCACCACTGCTTAACTTACCCGTCTTCATCTTTGATTTCAATTTACTCACAACTCTCTGAAGCCGGCGTTATCGGATTGCCGGAACCCTTAGTAAGAATGCCCACCACCCTCCAGAAAAGCAGAGGGACATGAGTCGCTTCTTTCTTCTTTTTCCTGTGCAACATACATTACATGAAATTGGAGCACAAACAATCTCATTATGAACTTCCAAGTAAAAACATCTCATCATCCCGTGGCTACTCTCCCCCAAAAAGAAAAAATGTCTGGCTCTCCACCGTCTTCAATCAAAATTTTTAGGACTTTTCTTTGTTTTGAGTTTACTTATTAATTAACCTGATAATTAACCTGATTTTCTTCTGCTTTTTGTTTTAAGTTTTTACTCCTCTCTCCCTCCCTGGACCCCGTCCTCAGTTTATGAACTTCGAGATTTTAGGTTTTCGTTTTCTTTCCTTAGATAGTCAAGATGCCTAAACCCGTACTCATTTAATGGCTCTAAATTATCAAGACCAATGATTCGAGATTATATAATCTTTACTCTACCAAAAACACCACACGAATATAAGTTAGAAAAATATTACTTACTGATATGAAATTACAATTTTAACACAATAAAAAGAGTATATTTTTCAGTTACTAGACATTCGAACTACATAGTCGTTTCTTATTTTCTTACTTTTGGACGAGCTTGGGTCTTAGTCGAGTCTAAATCTCATCCCCAAGTGTTTATAGGAATGGACTTTTTATATTGAACTTGATATATTGCGTGAATATACATCTATAGAATCCAAAATTTTAAAACAGAATTAAACCTCTTCAACCGATAGGCTACGTCATGAGAGAGTCGTCTCCCCTTAGGATTTGGATTCCATGCTGTAATCCATGGTTACAGCAAGGGTGCTGTTCCCTTGCTGAGAGAGAGGGCCCTCTCTCTCTCAGCAAGGGGAATAGCACCGATCCCCTCTCTCTCAGCAAGGGGAATAGCACCCCCTGTAAACTGTAACCCTTGTTTATTGCAGGGATCAGATCCCCCTTCTCATAGGTATCCCACCTCGATCGTATTCAATCTTTGCTCATTTGGTTGGGCCACTTCTCAAGGATTCCCTTGGGGTTTACAAAGTAGCCTCTAAAGGTCTTCTCTGGGCCTGTTTGGAGAAAGCCTTATGTGGTTCCGAATTCATTGCACAGGTGTAGGGTGGCAATCACAATCCAAACCCGTTTACCCGCCCAAATTCGCCCACTTAAAAATTCACCAAATCCATCCATATATATAATTTGGTATAAATGGGTCAAAGATTTTGCAACCCATCAACCCATTGGTTTTCATGGTTTATAAATGGATGCCCATTTAACCATCAACACTTTTTTATAGTAATTTTTTACTTGTTTGACTAATAACTTTCCACATAACTTAATTATATGTTCCTTTCTCTCGGCTAATACCACACCCGTCCATTTCTTCTCTTTCTTCCCTGAGCAAACCACCAAGCCCGCTGTCACTCGTCGCCATTGTCATCTCCATTCCTCGTTGCCGCTTCGTCACCACCACCGTTGCTGCCGCCACTCCCTCGATATCTGCCAATGTAATGGCTTCATCACCATCGGTGTCACTGCAGCGACGCCCTCACCTAATAATTCTGACAAAGGCATGGATCTTGGCTTAGATCTGGAAAGCCTTTGGGAGACAGATGATCGATCTTCAACCTGTGACGTTTGGATCTGAAATGGTAGCGGTGACGTTTGTATTTGGGGTTGTGCGTTAAGGGTGGTGAGCCGCTCGCTGCTCGCTAGGAACTTGAGTATCGACGGTGGACGAAACAGCCAATCTGACAGCCGATTAGGGAGAAACTGGACGGAGAGATGTCGGGTAGCGAGGATCGGAAAGGAAGGAGGAAGGAGAAGGGTAGGCAGCGAAGTTGCATCCGAAGTTAGAAGCGGACGTGGCACCGGTAAAGGGGCAGCTACGGGCAAGGGGAGACGGGCTGGGGGGACACCGGTCACTTGGCTCAGGCGACGCCCCGAAAAAACGAAGGGCTGACTTAGACGCTGTAATGGGTTAAATGGGTTAAACCAACCCATTTAATAATCGTCCCAATTAACCCACAAATAAATGGGTCTATACGGGTCAATCACCCATTTGACCCAAACCCAGGCCTACACGGGTGGATCCGGGACCATTGGTATATCATCATATATATATAACAATCTCCCCCGCCCCCTTCCCCAAAACTTATCCCCACACCCACCAGGTTCCGCATCTTCTTGATTTTCACTTGACAAGTTGTTATTATGACTTAATGATGCGCTCATCTTCACCATTGTTTAACTGATCAAAGTGAAAAATCCACCTTTAAAGATTGTTCCACTTCATTGCCTGCATTCAAGAGGAGTGGCCCGCTTTGCGACTTCAAATGTATTAGCAGAGGGAATACCGACTGTTCATGGAGACTTATTCGTCTTCCCTTCCTTTTTTTTCTTTTTTCCCTTGCATTAGAACTACACTGTTAAGCATCTCTAGAACTTGGCCAAAAAGAAGATATGCTATGGACTAGCTAAACAAAAGAATCTGTGGGTTACGAGTACGTATGATATCGGACCTTCTACCAACAGAAAAAGGACTATGGCTACCGATTAGTCTTGGACTGAGAAAACTATTACAGTTGGGAGTGCAGTGACGTCTGTCAGAAAAAATAGCAATGGCTGGTTGGACTGTGGCGCGGCGCCCTGATGTCCCCTTGAAAGCATTCACGGCTAGAGCTTCTAGACTTCCTTTAATCCTCTCCAATGCTACCTACATAGCCTCTCCGCATTTCAAGCTGCTTCCATTTTAGCACCTTCGTCCTTATCCTCACCATGCACTGTATTGCAGCGAAGGGTGAATCCTGTTGTTCTTCGGCATGGCAAGACGCTTGATGTAATGCTTGTAGGGCTTAGTCTCGCAACAGAAGCTGAACCTCGGAGTTCTTCAGACTTGCCAGTTGGCAGGTAGCAATTGCTGTGACTGTGCTGCTCTCAGGAGGCACCTATTTTCTAATGTTCACATCTCAGTTGAGGATGACTAATCCTGCTGCGCAGCAAAACTGCTCGTTTAATTTTGCTGAACTGGTGATTGCTTTACAGAGTGATAGAGGTTAGATCTTTTGTGCTTTATCAAAAGAGAATCAACTGCACAAACCAGCTAGGTCATCATTTCTCGAGAAATATTTCAATGAGAGTTCGAGTGCCTCCCTAAGATGAAATGTTGGCGCGGTGTGCTACTAGGGAGGCATAATTACCATCCTTGATATTGATCAGGGCGTCGTGCTTCCCTCTCTCGGAAATGACCCCATTCTTAACGACTGCAATCGAATCAGCACATCTGATTGTGGATAGCCTATGGGCCACAAGCACCGTGGTCCTTTCCACCATAACTCGATTCAGTGCATCTTGGACCGCTTTCTCGGATTCAGCATCCAGAGCACTTGTGGCTTCATCTAGTAATAGTACTTTTGGAGCCCTCACGATAGCTCTTGCTATTGCAACTCTTTGCTTCTGTCCACCAGACAATTGGATCCCTTGCTCCCCTACTATCGTATCATAACCCTGCATTTCAGCATTTTTGTGGGAATGAATCAGAAAGAGTCCTGGGCGGGAAGGATATAATAGAAAATGAGTATGTAATCAACATTAATTCACTTTTGCAACAGTGAGGAATATATCGTCTGAACCTGTTGCAACCCACTGATAAATTTGTGAGCATTTGCTAACTCTGATGCAGCAAAAATTTCTGCCTCTGTGATGTTGCCTTCCAGTCCATATGTGATGTTGCCTCTGATTGTGTCGTTGAACAAGATAGGCTCCTGGCTCACTAGACCCATCTGTTGCCTCAGCCATTTCAACTTTAGCTTTTGAATTTGGACACCATCTAGCATAACTTGACCTGAATCAGGGTCATAAAACCTTTGCAACAAAGATAGCACGGTTGATTTTCCACTCCCACTTTCTCCAACAAGAGCAACAGTCTGGTAAGTAAATCTCAAGTCATCACTCAATATGGCCTTCAAAATCTGACACAACTTCTCAACATTCCATCAACTAAATAAAAGGATGCCTTGTGGAAGCCATCTATATAAGTTACCTTGCCAGAGGGAATGACCAAGCAGAAATCCCCGAGTATCTGAACATCAGGTCTACTGGGGTACTTGAAACTGACATGAGAGAACTCAATATCTCCCTTCACAGCTTCACATGTTATTCCAGATTCATCACTAGAGTCTATACGTGATTTCTGGTCCAGAAGAGCAAAGACAGAAGCAGCGGCTTTCATTGCTTTGGCCGAGTCAGAAGAAGGGGAACCTGATTGAGAAATTCCAATTGCTGCCATACTAAGACTGAAGAAAACCTGCAAGGAAGGAAAAGATGAAAATGGAAAGAGCCAGCAGTGATTCTCAAATGCTTGAAACTATCCGTGACACCTATACAGCCAGGAATTTTATTTCTTTGGGAGGGGGGGGGTTGTGTGTGGAGAGGGGAGTCTACACAGGGCTGTAGGTAAGAAAGATTACTCTGAAAACTCCAGCAAATGTTATATTGCCAGCCTCAACAAGTCGAGCTCCAGCATAAAAAGTGGCTGCATAGACCCAAAATAGCAACAACATTGACAAGCCAAACCCTATACCGCTAATCAAGCCTTGCCTTATTCCTGCTCTCCTACACCCTTCACCTTTGTTTTGGTATAGTTGCATCACCTTCTCTTCAGCACAAAAGGAAGCAACTGTTCTAATATTCCCAACTGCATCACAGGCAACTTGACTTGCATCCTCATACAGTTCCTGTAGGCAGACATCAGTTCATGTCTATTACATCTAATTCGTTAACTAACTAATTTTATACATTTTTTTAGGTAAACACATTTTATTGTAGAAGTTTTAGGACTAGGGATTTAGACATTTGGAAACTCCGTCTGGGGAGTGTTGATGGGTGGGTCTTGGGGGTGGGGGGCCGGGGCTGAACTGATAATCTCATTGTTTGAGCTGCTTTGTTTTCTTGTCCCACATTAAAGTAAATTAAGGTTTTAGGCATCACCGAAGCTGTATCATTGAAACTCAAAAAGATGAGCTACCTTTGAATCTGCACTAAATCCACTCATGAATTTCATTTGAAGATATCCATTTAGCCCTATCAATGGTAGCATGAGAAGAATTATAAATGCCAGTTGCCAGCTTGTTTTGAAAGCAATAACCAAGCCAGCAATAGCTGTTGCACTGTTCTGAACGAGCAAAGCGAGTGTGTCCCCAAGGAGGCCTCGAACGGACAAAGCATCCACAGAAAGCCTCGAACTGATTGCACCACTAGAATTTTCTAATTTGTCAAACCAACTTATCTCCATCTGAACCATTTTTTCGAAGCACAGTATCTGGACTCTTCTGACTAATTTACACCCAGCAACACTAAAGGAATACATACTTACTGGCACAGCCAGTAAAGTAGCCAAACCCAGAATGACAAACATCGATGCCCAGAATTCTGAGTCCTCCCGAAGATCGTGAACTGGCTCATAAAAGGAGCTGATTGTGCTGGAAAAGATTACCCCCAATGCTGGTAATACTAACCCAATGGCAACAGCAGCTAAGGAACCTACTACTAGCTCTGGGACCTCTGGCTTGTTTAGGTAGGCCAAGCGGCGGATTGAGATTTCTGTTTTGGTCTCCAGTAGTGATGAAGACAGAGCTTTGGGTTCTGCCGCTGTGTTCTTTGAGTCACTGACCACGTTGGAAACTGACGAGGAGTAACAGCTATAGTGTTGTTCAGTTACAGATTGTTGTTCTGACTTTCCCTTACGTTCTTGTAACTGTATAAGCTGGAAGTATGCACCTTCAGGATCTAGTACTAACTCAGAGTGTGAGCCTGAATGGTTGAAGACCACAAGGATGAAGGTGAGGTAATACACGAGAAAGATAAAGCAACTCTAAAGGTGGATATATAAAACATAAAAGAATGAAACTGGAATATTAACCTTGTTGAACAATCTTTCCATGTTGAATTACCGAAATCATATCAGCATTTCTTACTGTACTTAGTCGATGGGCTACAATGAGCGTAGTTCGATTGATCATCACCCTGTCTAATGCCTTTTGCACAGTCCTCTCGGACTCCGCATCAAGAGCGCTTGTAGCCTCATCTAGAAGTAAAATTCTGGGGTCTTTTAGGACTGCTCTAGCTATAGCTATTCTCTGCTTTTGGCCCCCAGACAGCTGAGTTCCACGCACACCGACCAAGGTGTCTAGTCCCTGTATATATGAAGAAGTAAGAAAGATAACAATAAGCATAAGTCTACTTAAAGCAGTTATGAAGGAGAAGAAACAAAAATATGGTTCTTGGTGCAAACAAATGATCACGAGTAGAAATTTCCCAACTTCCCCTCCACTTTTTTAGCATGGATGGAAGGAAGCCAAAGAGCCAAAGACTACGGTCACGTGAACAAGAAAACAAGAAATATATTCTCCAAATAACTGAAAAAAGGTGGAGATAATAATGCCAACATATATGAACGTGAAGAAGGGAGAGTATTATGAATTGGACCTGAGGTAGTTCACTTATGAACTTGGCAGCATTGGCAAGTCGAGAAGCAGCTACAATTTCTTTGAGCGTTGCGCTATCCTTTCCATAGGCAATATTATCTTTAATGCTCGAAGCAAATAATACTGGTTCCTGGCTCACAAGACCGATTTTGGCTCTGATCCACCTAAGTTGAAACTCTTTGAGATTGATACCATCTATAAGAACTTCGCCTACTTGGGGATCATAAAACCTCTCTATTAGGCTGACCACAGTTGATTTTCCGCTTCCACTTGCTCCCACCAAAGCTGCAGTTGTTCCACTTGGTATTGACAGAGAGAATCCATGGAAAATATGCTCATCTGGTCTAGATGGGTAACTAAAATATACGTCCCTTAGTTCGATATCACCACGAATGTCATCCAGCTTTTTTCCATCAGTGTCAGAAGAATCTATCTCTGGCTTTCTGCTGATTGTGTCAAACAATTTACGAGCTGCAACTTGTCCGCCAGCAAAAGCACTCAGACATGGAGATGCCTGCCCTAAAGAACTGCAACAGCCCACATTCATAGTGAAATATCATGAATTCTCGTATGCATCACATAAACAATATTTGGGTAGACAATTAACAGTTAAAGGCGGAACAAAACTCACAAGGAGCCAGTCAAAATTGCAATGATTACATTTAGAACATCTCCTCCTGTATATTCTTTTTCTATAATCATTTTTGATCCAAACCATAAAGCCAAAGCAGAATTGCAGCATAAGACCAACATAAATATTCCAATCCCCAACCCAGCAGCCAATCCCTCTTGCACAACAGATGTATATGCTTTGTCAAGGGACTTGTCAAACTTAGCAATAGCTTGCCTCTCCCCAGCAAAAGACACAACCTGAATTGAGAAGTCATCAGTCATGACACAATTCCAAAACAAAGGAATAGGTAAACATAAAATTTTCTATTTCGAAACTCATCATACAGTTCTAATTGAGCTAACTGTTTGTTCAACTACAGTTGCTGCAACTGAATAAGCAGTTTGCCCGCGCGAACCTAACTTTGTCATAAAGATCGTCATTGCAGCAGCAGAGATGGCTAGAGGAGGGATTGAGGATATCAAGACAAGAGCAAGGAGCCACCCCTTCATAAAAGCTATCACAAAGCCTCCCAAAAATGTAGCTGCCAGCTGCATGAATTTTCCAACCTGTAGTAGTTTTTACATCAATGAAAGGGGTACTTAACTTTCAAGTCGAAATAAGAATTGAGAGGGTTTCCTTTTCTGGGCATCTTGGCCACAGGAGCAGTACCTTTTCACCAATGGCATCTTGAATAACAACTGTATCTGATGAAATGCTCTGAATAATTTCTCCAGTGTTAGTTCCCTTATCAAAATATCCAATATCTTGCCTCAGTATGGAATTCAAGTATAAGCTTCTTATCCGTGCAGCCTGTCTTTCCCCTGTGACTGTCCAGCAAACCACGTCTGCAGAAACTTATAATGGTTTCTCAGTTTTCCTTGATTCAAGCTATCTACTGTATCTAGTGAACACTAGCTTGCTACACTTACGCGAAAATGCTGCAAGACCAGACCCCATAGCCAAGTACACAAACTTGAGGGATACCTGAAGACAAACAGTGCAGTGCATTAGCAAGGAGCCTGTTACTCAATACTAAGGCAGGCAAAATGATGAAGTTAAGACGCTTTTAAACTTTGAGAACATTGTTCTAGAGATGGAAAAGAACATTTGAAATGCATGTGTGTTAAGTATATAAGTGCACAGAGTTTGAGTTAGAAGGTTGCACATGTCTTCTTTTGAAACTCAGTTTCATAGAGCAAGATCTTTTTGACATGAAGTTATGTGCATCTAGGTAAGATCTTAGTTGCAGGAAACTCCTAATATGGTGACGTTTCTCTCTCGGAAACTCGCTTTTGCGATCCCAAGTTAGGAGCTCCACGGGATCTCGTTCCAAGCTACTATGGGAACTCGATCCCATTAGCTGGATAGAGATGCATGGAACAAGTAAGAGAATACCTGAAAATCAAGCCATTTTCAACTCAATTCCTTGTTTCTCTCTTTTTTCAAGTCCTTAAAGTCTCCTTGTCTGTTGTTGCTGACTATGTAAACTATACTAAACAAATGATAATACTCTTTACGCATTTATTTATTCAAGCCGCTCCCAACCTCAAATTCTTCTCAGTGCTTACGCTCCCCCGCCCCCGTTCCCGCTCCCGCCCCCGCTTTGTGCAACTAAGGTTAAGATTCGCATTACCTTGAAAACTTCATGAGCAAGAATTTTGGTATCACTAGTCTTTCCAAAAGTATCAACCAATTCTCCAAATATCACAGCCATAAGGGGCATGGACATCCCACTTCCAACTGCGGTTAATGTGCCAGCAAGCATTAATGCATAGTCGGTGGAGTCGGCGAAACAGAACAGCTTGTAAAACGGAACTGCTTCAGCGACTTCCTTCTTTTCTATTTCATCTGAATCCCGTTTGATGCCACCTTTTTTTGAGGTTCTTACAGCGTCCGAATCCAAAACTTCCTCGGCCATTCTGTCAACCGAAGTATGTGACCACCCTATAGAACTTGAGTAACAGCTACAGGTCAAAAGGAAAATGAAAATAGCAGCTTGAATTAAAACTTAGGACCCACTAAGCTTCAATGCTAATAAGTGAGTAGCACTGAATTATCACGTACAAAACATGGGCACCTGTATGCAGATTATATAGCAGAACAGCGTTATAGGAATCTCAAAGGAGGTGTACAACATCGGGACAAACCTAGTGTACAACAGGCTAATCACAAAACACTAAACAGTGGCAACCATTGAATATGATCACAGAGGAAAATCGAATTACTGGGAGTGAAAATCAGCTAACAAAAGAAATTCTGAAGGATATTCAGGACAGGCTAGACAACCTGATCATGGTCATTAAGTAGAATCCCCAATGATTGTTTCTTGGACGTCAAACAAGGCCACCAAGGAATCGTTTTTTGCAGGATTTTCGGCCGCAATTATGTGCCTGATCAAGATATAAGTAATTCATTAAAAGTCAAAAGGTAGAGAACAGTATTGTGTCTAAACGTTGTAGGATCCAATGGTACTTGACGATATAGGCAACAGCTTGAGATGCACTTGGCAAAAAGGGCCAAGTGAAAAGAACAACACCAAAAAATGCTTCCTGTGGAGTGTGGACTTCCATTAGATTACGACGTACAATCTTGTCCACTTAGGCTGTATATATCCTTAAGTTACATGCTTGCAGCAGTCCTTGATCGTGTGGATGAATAGGATCTCCATTGGTTCACATGTAGAGTGCCAGCGATTACACGGAAGGCTATGCTTGGCCTGACCTCTGGCTTCCAAGTAGCGGTGGCAATTGAGGCTCAAACTCATTTACCGGTTCAAATTCACTCATTTAATAATTAAATTTTAAATGAGTCACTTATTTTAAAACTCAATAACTCGTGAGTTTAAATGGGTTATAAATGAATGTCCATATTTAATGCATGATATAAGTTATAATCCCACAAAACATTCGAATGAAACCAGCCGCAACGAATGCCGAGCACCAGCCAACGACCGCCGGCCACCACCCCTGTACGACCACCTGCCACCACCCCTGTACGACCACCGGCCACCAAATAACCACCTTCCTAACCATCGCACCACCACCCTGAAACCAACAACCATCACTGAACAATCTGTAAACACTTTTACAAAAATCACAGCACCACCCACCCACACACATACCAACAACCACCACACCGTCACAGCAGCATCCCGAACGAGAACCCAACACCACACAACCATCACGGAACCACCCCAACCAAGAGTAATCACCGGAGAATCTCAATAGAGATCAAATTAATCTCTATTTGATGTAAAGAAGGCTGAAGTGAAACCATCGGCACATGGTAATCTCATCTTTCATTACCTTGTTGACAGTTTGCGGTGATGGTGGAACCGATGGATGAAGATGAAGAGAGAGAGAGAGAAACTGAAGAATGAATTGTCCTTGGTAATTGAATTTTTATGACGGTGGCTGTTTTAATGGGGCGGTGGTTTGTGGTAATGGTGGAATCAGTGGATGAAGATGGAGAGAGAGAGAGAGAAACTGAAGATTGAATTCTGTCTTTCGTAACAGAAAAAATTAATGGGTCACTTTACCGCCGGGGTCGCAGCAGTAGAAGGAACCTCCGCCGGAGACGACGCCAGGGTGCTCACCGGGGTTTTAGCAGATGGAGAAGGAGTCGCCGGAGATGGAACCGGAGAAGCCTCACTAGACGGCGGAGTGGCTGCCTGAGTAATAACGCGGGGAGGTAGCCGCCATACTTGGCCAGCGAAGCAGATGGGCTGGTCACGGAGAAAACGGCGCCGCTGGTGAAACTGACGAAGTGGCCGGTGATTGGCTTTAATGGAGTGGTGAAAAATTAATGGGTCACTTAAGATGATGAGTTTTTTCCTAATTAATATATATTTTAAACTTAATTATCAATTTACTTTTTTTTAAAACTTATTTACCCACGTACAAAACTTTTAGAAAACGTTGTTTGAAACCACGATTTCAAGGTAAAAATCGCTGTTTGAAACAGCAATTTCTACTTTATAGCAAGAATAAAAAAAAAACAACAATTTTTACTTTGAAATCGTAATTTCAAACAGCGATTTCTAAAAATGTGGTATGTGGGTACTTAAGTTTTAAAATGAGTATATTAATGATTAAATTTAAAATGTATATTAATTAGGATAAGAATGGGTGAAACCAATCCATTTAATGAGATGATCCAATTAACCCATTAATAAATCAGTCAAATAGGTCAATTATCCATTTATACCCAACCCAATTAACTTGTACCCAAACCCAATCCACCCACCCACTTTGCCACCCATACTTCCAAGTATTAACCTGACCTTTTGTTTCCATAAACAAAAGGTCATACAACACCAATCAATACACAAGAAGGGAAGCTTAGAAAAAAAAAAATTACACAAGAAGAGAAGGACAATATTCAGCCAGAAGTGTTTGACGTCGTTGTTGGCAATGGCAGCAAACACTACTCAAAAGTCCCACTAAAGAGAAAAGATTGGCCTTAAAAGTAGCTAGGTTTTATGAGTTTTACTGAACACTAATAACTCTCATTGCATCATGCGCCAGAACCATCCACACCATCCGAGCCCTTCCCACCTCCGTCTGCTAAAATCTGAACTTCACAGGGTGAGTGCTGTCGCAACGGCTCTTTTTGGTACCCACAGCTTAAGACACTAAAATAATTTTGTTTTGTCAAAATAAAGTTTAGAGTTAAAATAAAATAAACCGACTAAGTTTCAAGGTGTCTTAATATTAGACCCCGCAAACGAGTATCTACAGTAATAATCAATCACGGCTGCACGTCTAGCAGCTACTAGATAGGATTTTCCTAAAGTTCTACATGCAATATTCTCTTGAATCCATGCTCAATTCCCCTGGAATTGGTATACCTACGGGTAACTCAAGTCTACGGTTAGACAAAATTGAAGCTCATACCCAGATTTTTGGTCGTCTGCTTACAGGTCACGAGTAGACTGCAGTTCATACTTAAGAAACTTTCTTATTTATTTTTCGTCGTTAAAATTTAATTGTGACAAATGTTATGAGTACGAGAAGATGACTGTTTTTCAGATAAAATATCAAAGTCGACAAATCCATACTCAAATTGGGCGATCCGATTGAGTTGTGAGCGTTATTCAGTGGTAAGATTGAAAGATTTTTAACTATAATCACTACTTTATTAGCACTTTTAGGACGGACATTGTCCCTTGGTTGGACCGTTGGACTTAGTTACACTATCGAAACAGATGCCTTAATGTGTGCAAAATATCGAATGATCCATATAACTACTGGTGCCGCCATTCGAGACCTATATTGTATGCAGTGCATGTTAAATTGCAATTCGCGTCTCTTGGCCTCACGTAACCAAATCAGGCTCCCTCCTCTAACTGATTTACCTCGCAATGCTGCCCACTGACTGAGGAACCAAATTGTCCTTGTCTGTTCCGATTCTCTGCCACACTTCTTGCACCAGATGAAACAGCTCTACTGTTCCGATTCTCTCTCTCCAACTCCCCTCCCACCCCAGCCCCACTCATACTACACACTTGCGTTAAACACACAAAAAAGGGTCCCTGATCACAAAATTCTTAGGACCCCTTTCTTCTAATGTGACCGCAGCTAGAGGCTAGAGCTGTTCATCTCTTCAAGAATGGCACTTTCTGAATCCAATGCCCGTAAGCCTCTGTTGCCGTGTTCTCTTATCATCTTGCTTTATTTGGTCATTGTTTGGTCTTCTTGGTTATTTTGGCGTAGGGTGTTGGCGTTGTGACTTCTTAGTTGCTTTTGTGCTTTTACATTTCGTCCCCTATACTTGAGAGCGTAGCTCTGTTTTGATAATTTAGTTGCGTAAGAAAACCTCTGTCTTGAGGCTCTGATAGTTGTTTCATTACCTTGCATTATATTTCTGGAGGGGGAGAGTAAAGTTTTTCACAGGAAACATGTATATTTTTCTTTTCTAAAAATATGAATAATTGATTGAGCTCGCAAAGATACAGCCATGGTAGCCACATTGGTGGGTTAACAGACTATTAGAAGTTATCTCGACTAATGAGCGCTTTATGCAATCAGAGTAGAACCCATCTCGTCGAGCCAAATTGATTTGAATCTGGTGTACTGACTATGCAGTGGTCTATTCCCATAGTATTTCATAAAAGTTGATGGCAGCAAAACTGGTAACGTTCAATTAAATTGATAAATGGACTGACTCAAATGCAAGTCATTTAATCTGTGGTTCATTTTGATTTATATTGGCCGCCTTGGATCGATGAAACTCAGTCCTTTCCTTTTGAGGATGTCTCAAAGATAGCACTTTGTGAAAGTTAGCTGAATGCATTTTCTTTTATCCAGATCGACCCGTTTCTTACCTTGAAGTGAATGTTTGTAAAGATCTCACATAGATGTATCAAAATACTTAATATTTTCCACAAAAGTTTCCACTTTCAACTGTAGCCTGTTGGCTCAGACGAAGACAGCATAGCTGCTCCCATTAAGAACAGGCAATTGATATTACCATTCCAAAACGTCAATAAGGCAGTCAGACCTCTCATGTACATCTTGTAGCCTCAAATATTTGGATTGCATTTACGATTTTCCAAAGGAAAAATTGTCAAACCCTTATATGGAGTGATTGCAAAATTTCCCTCTGATATAGCTAAAATATCCTCCTAACCAACTTATGACACGTGGCATGGATGACTTTGAGCGGAACTGAGGAATCTGTATCGGGACAGAGTCTGAGAGAGGTGATAGAATCCGTTTAGGACTCAACTGCTAAAAGGATAAGTCCTAGTAGGACTCTAATACGTGAGGGATCAGCGAGAAAAGAATCCTAAAGGAGAGAGGAGTCTGGAAATGGCCTACATAAGGGGAAAATCCTCAGGTACACAGACAAGTTCACACATAAGCACCCAGTGCATTTTTACGCTATTCAGAGCTCTACCCTAGTAGCGACGTTCTGACTTTAGCATCGGAGCCGCCTCCACCGGAACATCCCCGGTGGTCACTCCGTGTTCTATTTTGCAGGTCCATTTCCTAGCCGTGGATCCCGATCAATATTCTAGCAGCAACACCCTCAAACTAATTCAGCGGCGAGGTATCTGTTCAAATTATGGGATTAGTTAAAGTTATGCCTTTTGAGGGTACGCTAGCTAATGCCATAGCTTGAGGGGAGATTTTCAACCGTGCCATATCTTGATTGAAATTTACGAAATTAATCTTTTCCCAAATGCCCTTAATAGCTAAGTGTCTTCAAGTATTGAAATACAAAGAACCCCTACAAGTCGCTTTTTATGTTTCTCATAGAAATTGAGTTATGCTTGTACTTTTTAGTTTTATATTCTAGGGTTCATTTCAGAAAGGAAGAATTTTTTCTGCTAAAGTTCTTGAATACCTCAAATCTTGTCAGACTATGTAATCGTTTTCTACTCATGTCATGTGAGCATGAAGAGTTGTGATACTATGTGATGTACCCTATATCTTATACATGTGAGGCAGACTGCTATGCCTGCTTCCTTACGTAAATAATCCCTGAATATTTCATAGAGACTTAAAGTGCTTAGTGGACACAGCATACATTATTATTTCAACTACGGTATTTTGACCTACTTTTATCAAGTTAATGAACCTTTCCGTTTCAGTAACTGATTGTAGATTGTATGTCTATTAAGACTTATAGCATCCCATTGCATTTCTGCGCAAGGGCTCTTCCCCCTTCCTTTAAGTTTCTTGCACTTGCTCTGAGTTACTTTCTTTGATCAACGTTGTTTATTGTGCCTTGCACTTCCTTTAATTTCATATTGATCATTCTTGCAAGTGCCTTTGCTTTATTTTTCACTTATTGCACTAGGAGAAAGCTTTTTATACAATATTGTATGGGGATGTTATCAACTGCATAACTTTAATACCTAATGAGGTTTGCTGTGATAGTTCCCTGAATTCTGGTTGTTGTTCATTACAAAAAAAGGTTCTACCACAAGAGTTGGGTTTTATTCGGTTGAATTTCGTTAGAAAAGTGGGCTTTTGGCACCAAAAACTAAAAATTTCAAGCAATTCTAATCTCTAACTTGGACTGAATGCAGAATAGGCATTTCGCCCTTGGACAGCGAAGGAACTCCTAACCAAGAGGAGGCAGCAAAAGTTGATTATTTTGAACACTCACATTTTTCGTATTGGGCTTTGTTCTATACACTATTGTAAAGTCTAAAAGTGGCCAACTCCCATGTTGACAAAGAACTTCAACAAGAGGGGCTTTATTGTGTTCCACAGGTTTTACAGCTGGTAATATAGTACTTGTGAGCAAGTTTTTCACCGATAGAAAGTGTTAACTAGTAATTAGGTTTTGGTCTCTCGAGAATGCTGCTTACTGGAGAATTGACTGTAATTACTCCGATATTCAGATAGTTTTCTGAGAACGTTATACTCAAACACGTTATTTCATGTTTTCAAGGTTTTTTATTTCTGAATTTGTTCAGTTTTCCCAGGACCTTTAATGCATAAGAACCAATTGCAAGAATATGCTCAGAAGTCTGCCTTACCACTTCCGAGTTATCACACTGTTAATGAAGGTTATCCACATGCAGCCAAGTTCAGATCAACTGTTTTAGTCAATAAAACAACATACACGTCTAAGTTAACTTTTCCAAATCGGAAATCTGCGGAGCAGGATGTTGCAAAACTTGCGTATGATTGCATAGCAAGTAATTTTGAGCAGGAAGGGTGCCCACTCATCGAGCAGGTTTGTTGCAAGTACAACTGGGCAACTTAGGTTGTTGGTTCAGATTCCTGAGTATCATCAGCATTTTCAAGTTGATATTTTATGGGCCACAGGGACAGATAGGAGACGTGCAAGTCAACTTCTGCAACCCTTTATTTCCGTAGAGCTATAGTTGCTGAGACCTTGATTAATGTTCTCCTATTAACATCTAAGATGCTTATTGCACATTCACAAGTATCTTGTGGATTTCAAAAACCAGCCGCCTCACGTTAGATAGAGCAGGTTTCATGTTCTTGAGGTACAAAGCCTCAACGTGACTATACTCCGGCTGCTCAATCATTATGTTCAAAGTTGATGTATAGTAGCGACTGATGGCATTAAGACACATTAATTCATAAACTGTGAGAAAACATTCGTAGATTAGACTGCTTCTTGAAATACTCATTGGAAAGATTAGTAGCGCTATCACATAGTAGTATATCGATTGTTCTCTATTATAGGTCATTCGCATGCAATTGTCATGAAATGTGTGATTGTTGTAGTATTCAAGATGTTAGTATATATGTGGATATGTTGAGGGAGATATATGAGAATATGTTTCTCAGAACTTTATTTAAGCGAGCTGTGAATAGTTAATTGACCTGGCCTACTGGAAACTATCTTAAGGGCAACATCATCACCACCTTTTTCTAGGTACATAAGATCATATAAAACTTGTTTGCTAAGAAACCTTAAAGACTATGCGCTGCGTGCCTATTTCAATATGTCTATGGGACATATTTGGGACTCGAACTTTTGCCAAGTCTAGTTCTTGTCTTGAACTAGTTATTCTGCACTGCCAAAAAAATTTGATTTGGTGCAGAAGAAATTGGCTTGAATTCTCCTTTATATTTTCCGTAAGCAGTTCCTTATATTGGTTTTACTTTATACAGGATCCATTATCTTCAAAGTCTATCCTGCACGAATTTGCTGTGAAGCGTAACCTTACCTTTCCCAAGTATACAACTACCTGTCCAAAAGGGCCGGGCGTGGTGTTTGTCTGTTCCTTGGTTTTTGATGGTCGAACTTACATCGGTGAGGTAGCTGGAAGTAAGAAGCTTGCTGAACACCAGGCAGCTCGCAGTACTATCCATTCACTTCTTGGTATATGGAAATTTCTCTTGCTCGTGTGTAATTACTCTCCTGCAGTTCATATAATTGTTGACATTTGTGATGTATAATGTCAAGGGTCTCATTGGGGAAATCTTCTTCGCGAGGTTATCAAGTCTGAGGGAAAACTTGCTGCTTGGAGGAAGGATCCAGGCTTCAAGCAGAGAATCTCGTTGAATGTTCAGTCAGGTATAAACAATCTGATTTTTATTAGTCCATTTGTCAGTAAGAAAGAAAGCCCCATTATCTTTTTTAATGAACAAAAGATGGTTTTTGGAAAAGTAATAGATGTCTTTTCCAGTTTTACTCTACATGGTGGTGTATGTTGTAAAACTGAATAAATGTCAAAGGCTCTTATTTGAGGAAGGAGAGAGTACTTAATGGGGTGTCAAGTAGAATATGTTCCGAGAGCTAATTTGCTAATGGCTGTGCGGCAGAAATTCATCCAGCTCCTCCAAGCATTCCAGTAAGACGCTCAGAAATCAATTTGCCTCGCCCAGGCATTCCAGTGAGACACTCAGAAATCACCTTGCCCCGCCCAGGCATTCCAGTTAGACATTCAGAGATCACCTTGCCTCGCCGAAGCAGGCCAGTAAGACTCTTCGAAACTACTTCTCCTTGCCCAAGCACTCCGGTAAGACACACCCATCCTTCGACATGTAGAGATATCTGGACGTGAGCCATCGTTTGTGCAGATACTTTTGTAAAATTGCAACTGACCATTGGCCTCGGCGTAGCCACAAGGTTGAAATTTGTTTGAACAAGATGACAAATAGTTTCCTTTTGCATTTTGCAGCCTTCAAGAGTCCCTATGAGTTCTTCTGGTGGTCCTTGCCGCGGGGGAAAACGCAGGCTTAATGCCGAGAATTCGGAAGTGAAGAAAATGCGGACTTTCGACCGACATATATGACTCCCACAAATGACTCCGGTTTCGTAGTTTTCGCTGTCTCGAAAGTCATCATGCAGCATTTAATGAATTGGTGTTTATGTAGTGTGAAACTGTAGCAGTCCAAGGTTAATAACTAAGGCCTCATTGTTCGTATGTGAGCAAGTTCTAAAGGTTTTAAAGTTAATACTGATATGGAAGGAGTGTTTTCTTGGAAGGCTGATCCTGTAAAGAGATTTCCCTTCATTTCTGTGCATGGTATATGTCTCTGTCTAAGATGTATTCCTTATTTGCCTCTTCCTTTGCTAACCTTCATCCTGCGGGCACGTGACAGATAGATAGCCCGATTGGATACGAATTTAAATCATGGTAAAGCTGTAGAAGTTGGAGTAAGAAGGAGGAGTCGCTGTTTATTCAGAGGCTAAATCTTAGTAGTTGTAGTAGTAGTTAAGTTTCTGATTGTCCTTGTGACAGTTTACCCTTTTTTTTGGATCATTTGCACATAAAATCATATAGTTCGAGGATTTGTGTGCATTTCACCTCATTATTACAATTTTGGCGCAATTCACCTTACTGTTCATTAATTTGTGCTCAATTTACCAATTGACAGGCTGAATCCAATTTTTTGGATGTTCGTCAATTTATCAGGGGCAAATTCATGACTTCAATCCTTCAATCCACCTTAGCAATTACATGTCCACCTCACCAAATGTTAGCCTAATCAAAATCGTCCACCTGTGCAAACCACATCACCATTGCCCAACACAAAGTCTTTGACCGGCAAAATCCAAAGCTCTATAGAAAAGGGCCAAGGCGATGGTAGAGACAGATGCAAGTCCCACCTGCGCAGTCCAAATCCAACCACCGTAGAACCCTCCAAACCCTCAACAACACTATCGCCGTCCAAACCCCACCACCTCAGCACCGTCCAACCCACCTCCATCATAAAGTCGTTCAACCCCCACCATCACAGAGTCGTCCAACGCCCCCCAAGCGCCAGTCCTTCAAACCCTCAACGGTGCTAGCACTGTCCAAGCCCAACTCTCGATGATGACGTCGAACTCTTTCTTCTCCTCGACGACGACAGATCCTTCCACAGTGGCGCCAGGAGCAACGACGGTAGCCGAGGCAACCATAGTGCTGTCTAACCCACCTCCATCACAAAGTTGTTCAACCCCCCACTATTACAGAGTCGTCCAACGCCCCCCACATGCCAGTCCTTCAAACCCCCAACGGCACCGTCCAAACCCAACTCTCGATGATGATGTCGAACTCCGTCTTCTCCTCGACAACGACAAATGCTTTCACGGCGGCGCCGGGAGCAGCGATGGCAGCGCGGGCGAAGGCGGTGGCGGTGATGTTGAGCCTGTCCTTGAGGTACTCGACAAGCTCTACCCGTCGGGAAGGGATATCTTGGAGATATCATTGTTGAGGGCGACCACCTTCTTAGGGGAGTCAAAGGCGGCAATAGGGCGTCAACGACGGAGTGTGATTAGGAGGTACAATGAGTTGAGGCCTGAGGTGTTCGAAGGAGAAGAAGGCAGATAAGGCGAGAAGGGGGGCAGGGGAGGAGGATACAATGCCGACACCGACACTGGCAGAGTTGAAGATGCCTTCGAGGGAGTTGAGGAGGCTGAGGAAGGTTGGGATCAGGTTGGACAAGAGGCTGAAGTGGGAGATTGAAGGCTAATGTGGCTGCCAATGTGGTTTGGGGGGTTCAATCGACCATTATACCCCTAAAATTTTGGTGGGCATCCAAAAAATTGGACATCAGCCCGTCAATTGGTCAATTGAGCACAAATTAATGAATAGTAAGGTAAAATGCGCCAAAATTAAAATAGTAAGGTGAAATGCGTACAAACCTTCAAACTATAGGGTTTTATGTGCAAATGATCCTTTTTTTTTGGAACAAATTATTCCAAAAATCAAGTGATTTTAAATTATTCCAAAAATCAAGTGATTGGAGCGAAAAATAGATGGAACTGTTGAACAAATAGGACAATTCTCGTAAACTCAACCTAGTTTGTAATTGTATCAGCCGAATGGTGCATACCAATCAATACAAACTCTCCGAAATCACTAAGTTCAGAAGATAATCTTTATTGACTCAAGTTAAGAGAGGCGTGTGAATTATTTTTACGAAAATAGCTGGTGTACTTATTTCTGTTGAAATAAATAAATAAAAAAAAACCAAAAGTCAAACGAGATCAGAGGACCGGGGACAGCAGCAGGACAAAAATATCCGCAAGGAGTGAAGCAAAAAAAGGACCACCGACGACCGAGTACTTGCTTTGTTGTTGATACAACTTGAGAAAGAGAGCAGCACCAGAGCCGGAGACGGGCACTTTTCTCCCCTTACACTGCTGCCCTTACCTCACAGTTCACCAACTTACAGACATTGTTGGGAATGGCGGTAAGGACCTATTATGTCCCGAACCCGCTCCTTCCAAGGCCGGTCTTGGTTTCTCAGATAGTCGAAACCAAGATGAAGAAGAAGAAGAAGAATAAGATTGTGGGTGTGGGCAATACCGCTACTAAACCAAGTCGTATGAGCTGCCGGTGCACCACCAAATCCGTGTCCGGAGGAGATGTCTTCTCGGTGTCTCCAACCACCACCACCACCCACGACTTCGATTACCTGGGTCAAAGCACCAAAGGCGACCTCAACCTTACTTTCAGTAAACCCCTCCCACCTCACCCCACCACTACTTTTACTTCTCAATTACAGCCGCTTATCTTTTGTTTCATTAATGCAGAAATTGATGGTCAGGCGGCTGCCTTAGAAGGTCCAATTGAGGAGGTTGCCAGGCTCAAGGCCGAGGAGGCTGAGGACTTGCTTAACCACTTGGGGATTCCTCCGGTCCTCTCAACCTTTCCCATGTTTATAATATCTTCCCTTTTGTTGCTCTTTTTAGCTTTACTTACCACCCTCAATTTGTGTGGAAAGCCTACAAGAGCTGAGCAATTAGTTATTTTCATGCTTCATACAAATTATGCCTCGTATTAGTATTTTATTTTCATCGCAACATCACTCGTCATTTTGTAGTTCATATCAACGTTTTGCCCCACCCATCAAGCTCAGAGCTTTATCTTAGCAGATGTCAATGCCACTTTCAAGTTACCATCTTCTTTGCCGTTGTATTGGACACCGGTCACTTTATCTCTACCATTTTTCTACACTTTGGCTTCATCGAGGTTTCTTGTGACCATTTGATTCTACACTATAATTCACCATAGCTGGCATTTTTCAGCATTAACAAAGTACTGCAAAAATGTATCAAGTGTTTAGATCATAATGCTATTGCTTTGAATGCGTGTGGCAATTGCCTCTTGATGTTATGTCTTTTTTCTTTTTCCTTCATACTTTCTTTCCATGTTAATGGCACTAATTTCTTGTGCTCTTATTATGTGCAGGGTCCATTTTCTTCAAGGCATTCTTCCCGTGGAATATTCTGTAGTTGCACATTGAATCTTCGGTCGATCAGTGCAATTGGATATGACATGGACTATACATTGATGCATTACAATGTGATGGTATTACTTCACTTCCCCTGTGTACTGATTGCTTAAAAGTCTCTAAGTTATCCTCTTATCCAGTTCCTTCAATGGAGAAAGCAATACATCTGTGTCCCCCCTGATTTCTATGTGGTTTACGGACGTGTAAGAAAAGAATTATCGTGTACTGTATTGCTGTCATTTTCAGTATAATGTAGGCATCAAATAGTTATCCAAAATCATTGCATGTATCTGATTCATCTGTTTTGCTCTATGTTCAATGCATACACAAGTAAGCAATATACCTTCTTTTTCTTGGCATTAATGATATCTTACCCCCCATTGTTATGGTTCAGCTCATCAAACCCTATCTGTTGGTTGTCACACGAGTCATTACAACAGTTCCATTGAAAATTCTCTCGCAATATGCATCACGAACATTTGAATCTACTCGATGATGTGACTGATTATAGCTTTTTAAAGACTTAGTGTGCCGCATAAACAGTATATGGCTTCATATTTGCTTTAATATGCATTTACCCCTCCCAGTGGAAATTGGACCTTTGAAATAATATGACTGTGTTTACAATCTTGTAGGCCTGGGAAGGACGAGCTTATGATTATTGTATGGACAACCTAAGGAACATCGGTTTCCCTGTTGATGGACTTGCTTTCGATCCAGACCTGGTGATTTGCTTACCTCCGCTCTAAGACTTCCATTTAGCATCTAGAATCCTGTTTCTTATTATTAGAGTATCTTTCTGCACTTTTTTATAGGTTATTAGGGGTCTAGTCATGGACAAAGAGAAAGGCAACTTGGTCAAGGCAGATCGATTTGGTTATGTGAAGAGGGTTATGCATGGCACTTAAATGCTGTCTACTCAAGCTGTGAGGTGTGCTTTGAGCCCCTATTGTCTTGTTTATCTTGTAGCACCCTATTGTCTTGTTTATCTTGTAGCATGGGAAAAACTGAATTGCATTTTTTTTAAGCAATAAAATGCGAGACAAAAGGCGACTCTGCAAAATGGGTCGTCAGTCTGTTGATGGTAAACTGCTAAATTGTCCTTTAAAGACAAGTTGATTCATTCCTCTGCTCTAGTATCTAGTGGGGATTATGTACTTCCATGTGCATCCTTCAGAGTTTCGGCTCCATTGCAGCACATGTTCATGTATGTCGGTAGCTCAGGTTTTCCCTGTATCTTATATATGGCGCAAAGAGGGTAATATTTTCTACAGTGCCTTTTGACTTTGTATGCATGGAAGTGAGATGTATGGGCGGGAATTGGTAGATCTTCGGAAGGAAAGTCGTTGGGAGTTCCTCAATATGTTATTCTCGGTCTCAGAAGCCGTGGCGTATATGCAGGTAGTTTACTCCATCTCTAAGGCACTGTAAGAACATCTTTTCGAATTCTCTTTAACTTTTTGGCTTAAATATACCAATCCCTGATGCTATTTGAGATTATCTAAGCATTTGGAAGCAATGTCTAGTCTCTCAATCAACAAGAAATCAATGGTTCTGGAATAGCTGCCAATGGTACTACTTTCGGGACCATATCTGTTACAGGCCAGCATGTATTAGTTTCTTTGTTACATATTAGGTCCATTCACCTGTGGAGGTCTAGATTGTTAGGCCCCAATTGGTTTTCACCTTTGTTGAACTTTTGGCTTAGTAAAATTGATCGACATCTTCTCTTAGTATTAAATATGCAAGCCTTTATGTGTTAGCTACAGCTAATTATTTTTCCTGTTCATCCTTATAGTTAACATAACGTGCACCACTGCACCCAAATTGAGGGATGCATGATAACCGTTGTACCTGTAATTTGTGGAAAGGGATCTGGAAAATGTGAAATCCATGATTCAGGCAGCAGATATGGACCACCTACTCTGCCCCCAATAAATTAAAATGCACATGGGTTGAGGCTGAGAGGGGACATGATTGCCTTGGACCTAAGCGCGGATGTGGCCTTAAAAAGAGCTGATTGGAGGAAAAAGATCCAAGTAGTTGACTCAAAGCAGTTGGGATTAATTTTTGTTGACTATTGAATCTGTAACCTCTAGTGTGTACATCTTGTTGTAAGAAATTGTGAAGCTTTAGTTCGCTATACATACCTGTACCACAAATACATGAATACATGTTATGAACGTTATTGCTACTAGTTGAGTGCTTTGGGTCTTGAATACAAAATTTTGTATTTAGGATTAGGTGATTAACCTATCTCCGCAGTTAATATGGGCATATATCTGCAATGAAGTGCAAGTTATCCAAAAACTTGGGGTTTCAACTGATCTGCCTGTCTTCTATAGTAGATTCAGACGTCAGATTAGAATTATTGCTCCACCACAGCTAGCATATTAGTCATTGCAGTCTTCAGTTTAAGGAGTCACGAAGTCAGCCTGGAATATGTTCCGATCTCACTGCCAATGCGCTTTGCAGTTGAGGCTATTACTTTGTCCCCGCAATCCTTTTTATGTTCCTTCACACTGTAGTATCTGAGAATGTTGTGCTTCTTTGCAGTTCAAATTTTAGCATTATCATTTCTACAAACGTGCTCCTTCTACATCATTATTCCAGTTTCTAAGGTCCTCAGGAAGATGCTGTATTACTCCACTCCACGATTTCATATTTGTCTCCTTAAGCCTTTTGGAGCTCTGACAAGTCAAAGCTTGATTTTGATCGTTTTTCCTCAGTTATAACCTATTGGCCCGTGTTGATGTGAAAGGTTTTCCCTGCTCATTTGATTGACGAGTAAAATTGTTTCTAGAGTGATATTTATAACTATACTGTTACATTTGTCAATAGTCTAAACCTTTTATGTTCTGTCTCCCAACTGATTCACCAATGCATTGAGTTATTGCCGGGATGCATTTAAATTGTTACTTTGCTTTGTTTTTGATGTGTTTTATATCCCAGATGGTAGATAGATTGGATGAAGGAGCTATTTCAGCAGATGTTGGTCCACTTGATTATAAAGGGCTTTACAAGGCAATATATCTGAAGGGTTTGACATAATATTGATTTATGTTGAATATAGGTGCATAAGTTGTTAACTTTGGCCTTTTGTTTCAGGCTGTCGGGAATGCCCTTTTCAGGGCACATGTAGAAGGTCAGCTTAAGGCAATAGTTTGTGTAGATGCTCCGGTTTATGGGACGATATGTTCAAGCATGAACTGATGCGTGGCATCCATACAGAGTGAAATAATGTCCAAGCCTGAACTGTTCATTGAGCCTGATCCAGAGTTACCTTTAGCACTTTTGGATCAGAAGGAGGTATTACTTACTAGGGTTCTTATTGTTATCCGCCACCTAATTTGTCTTAGAATTTCCACTTGGACACCTAATTTATATTCGGTTTATTAGGCCGGTAAAAGACTCTTGCTTATCACCAACTCAGATTATCATTATACAGATAAAATGATGCAGCATTCTTTCAATAGATTTCTCCCCAATGATATGGACTGGCGAGAACTCTTTGACATGGTTAGTATACGTCGACCCTTTAATTCCAGTATGACCTTGCTAAAAGAAGCATTTTTTTTTATCTTCTTTGCTGGTCAACTAGGAAATGATTCCTTCTTGAAAAGGTATAACAAAAGCTTTTGAGTGCAAAACTCATCCATGCTTTTACATTTATCATCGGAATAGATGTGAAAAGACAAATTTGGATTATTATTACATTCCAATGCGAAGTTCGTTTTTGTCTCCTTTATGCTGTTGAGTACATCTCAACCTAGAGGTAATACACATGATGAAGCATTGAAATCACACACATCTTACCCTTTGTGTTGATTTCTTCTTTTTCTTTTTAGGTTATAGTCTCGGCAAGGAAGCCAGAATTTTTCCAGATGTCACACCCAATGTATGAAGTTGTGACAGGTGAGGGTTTAATGCGTCCATGTTTCAAGGCTCGTCCAGGTGAGTAGCTCTTTCTGCTCCCTGACTCTGTATTTATTGTCTAATTTTGGAGCAGATGGGGTTGAATATGTTCTTCTTTGTTAATTAAAAATTCAAGCAAGAAAATAGGTTTTTCAATAGTTTGGTATAATGTGTGGTGCAACAATTAATCAATCTTAATCGCCCCAAAAAAGCAATACTAGAAGAGAGAAAAAGAAGACAAAGGAAAAAGAGAGGAAAACAGATTTTTGGCTGACAGAACAGCAAGCATGGCTGGTTCATTTTTAAAGTTGATTCCCAAGTTCCGTGACTGTTCAAAATCTTCTTTATTGAGACACCAAGCAATTCACAATTCAACCTTCCTAAGTTGCCTATTGTAGCTGTTCAATATATTGCCAAGCATTCATGAATGAACTTCTTGTCACCTTTGAATTAAATTGTTCAATGAACTACGTTTTCCTCCATCAACTAGCATCGACTAGTCACAAATCATGCTTTCCTTAATCTAATTCAATGGATTGCATGCTTCGCATCAATGGAATTGCAAGAATTTTCTTAATGGCAAACTGTAAGGCTTGTATATGTAGATTATGAAGATTGGACTTCTTGAATCCGTGTCACGGTTTTTCTCTTTCAGGGGGCTTGTACTCTGGGGGAAGCGCACAGATGGTTGAGAATTCCCTGAACATTCATGGAGATGAGATACTGTATGTTGGAGATCATATATATACAGATGTAAGTCAATCCAAAGTCCACCTTCGCTGGCGGACAGCATTGATTTGTCGGGAGCTGGAAGAAGAGGTATCCATTATGTAAATCCACTCTCTTTGTAACTTATACTGAAGGTTATACTGTAATGAAAGAAGGAATGGGTTGTCATAAATTTCTTTTACCAAGTCCTAATAGATTTAGATCACTTTGAATAGCCGATATTGCTTACCATGGTCTGCAATAATTTCTGTAGGTATATAGATTGAACTGTCAAGCTGTCAACTTACTTGTGGTTGTGGTTTGAATTTTTGTGCGTGATCAGCATTCAATATTGACGCTAGTTTTATCTGGTTGAATACAGTATAATGCTTTGATTCGTGGTCGAGGTCACCGTGCTACACTTATAGAGCTTATAAATCAGAAGGAGGTTGTTGGGGATCACTTTAACCAACTCCGGCTTGCTCTGCAGAGGAGAACAAAGGGGCGTCCTGCTCAGGTATCTTTCTTTCCACGATATAATTTGTCTTCTTGTCTCAACTACTAGTAAAGCCAGTAATTCTCCTACTTACATGCAAACTTCAAAGAAAGAAGTGAGAAAAGAGATACGAAGGAACTGCAACATGAAAACTTTCCAGAGAAGGAGACCAAAAGAAAAAAGTGAAGAACAAAAACCATGCAGCAACAAACTCTCATTTAGCATGGCACCTCACCTTTCATATATACGATGTTTTATCCCGCCCTCTCCTTGCATGTTTATTTCTTCAAATTCTTATGATGCTTCAACTTTCTCTGCCTTTAGTGAAGTAGTCAAAGTACCAATCGTTACCACTGTAATGCTTATCAGCTGTGATGTATCCTTCCTAGTTTACAGCATTGAAAATTCTTTGCTATTTTATTGAGATTCTATTTCTTTCGTTTCCTCTGATTTCTTTCTTATAACCTTATTATCAAAAACTCCCGTGGAAAAGTTGGACAAGTTTCCGTCCTCCTGTATCACAATATTCTATCATACAGTTTCTTGGAACATGTCCTTTTTCGTGTACTAAACCCTGTGGACCATATTTCCAAACACGAGCTAGAAGACTTGGCATGGAGCAACCTGGAAGAGCCAGGTGCATAATTAGGAGAAAACTTGAAATGGAAGTTTATTTTTGAAGAAGGAGAAAAACAGATCTTATGGCCTTCTTCTTCATCGTTGGGAATTTGTCTGACATGAGAACCTTTATTAGTGTACTCTAGTGATACCCATGTAATGTTGTCCTTTGTTGTGAGTGATTCATAATTTTCTGCAATGCATTCTCAGACCCTTGCTGCAACCCATATGGATGACAAAGATCTCACGGAGAGTATACAAAAGTTACTTATCGTGATGCAAAGACTCGACCAAAAAATTGCTCCAATGTTGGAGGCAGATGGGGAACACTTCAACAGAAGGTAAGTGTCAGGCAACCTCAGTCTTGGACGCAGTAACATTTTCTATTTTCAAGTTTATCTAAATTGTAGGATTTTGTCAAGTTTTTACACCCTTTGGTTATGAAATGCATATTGGGAGGGAGGAAAAAATGATAATTTGGTTGATATGTGACCGAATGCAGACGACACTCAAAATTTGCCAAGTTCGCAAGCCCTGGATGATTAATGACTAGGTGACTATATATGTAGATCTAGCCTAGAAATCCGCCACAGATCTCTGCTCTCATCACTTCTCAACACATTTTTCTGGTTGCACGTTCGGTTCCAAGATCAAATCACATTAAGACTTCTATACGGTGCCCTTTCACTCTTTTTATATTCTGTAAAGAAACTTTTGTAGTTTCATTTAATAAAAGTTCCTTCTTTGATGGGTTTTGGGATCATAAAAAGTTATAGTCACGGATGAATTTCTTAATGGATGATTTGAATCATCTATTAGTAGTCGTTTCTAGATTCAGTGAAGAAAGGGGTGTTGTCTATTGATGATGTCTTCTTGTGGTTTAGGGATCCATTTCGCTGTTAATATAGAGGATAATTGTAAGATAAATTGGCACCGCGATCTCCCGACATTGGCAGGCAGGGAAGTGTGCAATTCAACTTTGACCATGAAGTTGAGGCACTGACCTCTTTTTTTGTTAGGTGGGGTTTTCTTTCACGTGCAGGTTTGTGAGACAAAAGTCATCTAATGCGGCAAATAGAGAAGTACATCTTCTGTTTCCACATTTCCAGTTCAGCTCTTAGTATCAAGAAGCTGATTTAACAGTTTTGAGTATCTATGCCTGATAAATTGTTCTTTTAACTTCTGCCAAGTGCAGGTATGCTGATATTTATACCTCCAGAGTCTCAAATTTTCTCCATTATAGACCCTTCATGTATTTCCGCTCACAGGAGCAGGTAAGTGCTTGTGTTATTATTTGAACAAGATCTTCGCGTTATAAATGGTGTCAGCATGTCTTTGATATTACATTACCTTATATTTTGAGGATTGTTATGACGAGCAATAACTGTAGTATTGTTTTCCTCTTCCCTGATTCTTATTATCATTGTAGTTTAGGTTTTCGGTGCAACTATTGCACTCACTCTTCCCTTCCAGTGGATGTACTGCTTATTATTTAGTTAAATTTTGTTGTGCAGACACTTGCTCATGATTCCTACTCATCCTACCATCCGAAGCTTAGCAAGTCACCTGGGAGCTTGTAGCTCAGTCTCTCCACAAGCTGCCCATAGTTCTTGCTGGTCAATTCTGTTGTTGTCCAGGAGCTATTTTCTCTCCGATTAGCCTTCTTTTCCTGGGAAGAATGGAGCACAAGTATGAGCTGGGAGTTTTGTTTCGATCCCGTCACCAGCGTTATGCGTATAGCAGAAAATGCTGTATGATATAGATGTTCCTTAGTGGTCCTTTATATGGGGTTCGTACAAATCATGACACAATGCTTGCCAATAATGGGAAATGGTAAAGGAGATAAATTGCAACGATGTAACCGTGGATATATCATGATGCGTATAGCTTTTCTTTGCAGTCTGCAACATGGTAGCGGAATTAGTGGTTGTGTGTATCTAAGATCAATCCAGATGTTAAATCCAGTTTGGTTTGAACTAGTGGAATGTTAACTGTTTGGTGATGGCTTCTTATTTTCCCTTCAGAAACTAGTCAAGGACAAATGTGCACTGGGAAAATGAAAGTATGTCATTGGTGTTGAACGTGGTAAGCAGGAGTGGCCCCATTCATCAAAGGGAGCACATGAGCTCGGACAGTATATTTGCCAATGACCGGGAAAGCGTGGGTACAAATTTATATCTCGAGTGGTGACATTCAACCTTCAACCGCCAATTTTGTTACCCAGAAGAAGAAAAAAGAAATTTTTGTTTTGCAGTGGAAGGAAAAAGGGTAATTCTACTCGAACATTGTGGTAGCCTATTCCAAACTCTCTTCATGTGAAGGCTGATGGAATGGAGTGGTTCATTTTAGTAGTGAATTAGGTCTTGTGGGGGAAGTGTTGTCGACCGAATATAATCTCTCGAGATATCTATTCGGTGCTTGTAATGTGACATGACTTTTGGATGATAATCATGGGTGAATTGATCGTAAATCAAACCAAACAGTTGGACTAAG